>UZAN01039810.1:0-54207 GCA_900618425.1 Echinostoma caproni | reverse complement strand
AAGTTAAAGTGAAAAATCATTATAATATGGATTTGCAGATTTACTCCGTCATTCACCACACAAAATTGGTGAGGTAATCTTAATAAAACTAATAATATGATCCCTCAATATTCTACACTCAAATTTTTCAGGAATACACAATCCGTAAGAATAATACTCCCTTGCAGTGAAAGCTTGTGTTCAAGGAATGATTGAAATTCGCAGTTCAACCTCTCAAGGAAAGCAATACGCGAATGATTCGCATAATAAATCGTGGATACCGAACGAAACATGGGAAGAGAATGAAATGTGTTCCACAATTTCATATCATTGATTGAGTTCTATCCACCACCATTAATCATCAACGTTTTAATTGCGTTTTGGCAAACCTAAAGTGGAGTAACAAAAATATGGCTTCTTCTCTCCCTCTATTTATCTATTCGTTTCTATGTTGCCGTGTTTTTCTTTTATGCTTTACCCGGCGATCACCCTCTGATGAAGACCATAACTCTGTTCGTTCGCCAAATGCCTTCCTGTGGTATTCCTTTATTTGGTATGTGGCCTCACGACAAAAAACCTTCAAAAATATTCAATTTTTATTTTTTCGTTTTATTTGTCGAAGCATATGAGAAAACTAATGATACGGTTTAACCAATTTACTTCTGTAAGGACTTTGAATATTCTCATAATGGCTAAATATTGAATCGGTAAGCGAGCAGTTGTTGTCGTAAATCGCTAGTCGTACAGTAAAATACATCACGATGGCGGTGAAATGATTAAAAAAAGATAACCGTGGACTTGATATGAGGTCAATATTTGCATGCCCGTATTGGTCTTCAGACCTGTACAAGTACTTTTGGGCACAATAACTGAATGACTTGTGTGGCTTGTATCCAAACGTGGGGTCACTTTCAATCGATTGATTGGGATTTAAAGTCATTCTCCGATTCCATCCTCACAACAGATTCACCTAAATGAATCAATTAAAGTGAAGGTCAGTTTCAGTGGATTTGATTGCACTTGCATTCACATCACCGGAGATGCGGTGAACACCGGTCTACGTTTGGCTGCGGGATAATTTGATTTTACAGTCACTCTCAATGATGGTACTTTCCATGTTATAGTTGCTCTATGGGAATAGTACTCTCTGACAGGCACCAACGGGATGTACCTTTCCCGGAGGGACTTGAATTTTGAAAGTGCGTAAATACCTGAAAAGGAACATGAAAAATCGATAGACCAAATATATTCTACCCAATTTTGGAAACCCTATTGATTTTATGTAGGAAATGACATTTACTTCTTTCAGAAGTGATTTGTTTGTCCCCTTTCAGCTGATCAAAGATGCCTTCATTTTATTTTCATCTTTGTGTTATGGTTTGCTTTGCCCGTCAACTGTGAGATACAACATTGTCAAAATGCCTCATTTTTCAAAGTCCGCATTATCGGAAAGGTCGTTGATATTACAGGGACATGTGCAAATTGCGTGGTCTATGTTGTCTTCCGGGAGCCGATTCGAGGTTTGGTTTGTGATATTTTATAACGCTGATCTTGACCTCGAGAATGAATAACGCTAATCCCTTCCCCTTGATGACAGGACCAACTTCAATATATATATATATGTATATATATATATATTATGTATATATATATATATATCACGTCTCATTCCAGGCAGTATGGGTGTAATACTGCCAGTTTATCCCAGCAAAGACAGGGAAATTATCTTGAAAAATCAGGATTATAATCCATTTTCCTCATAAGTAAATTGCCGGTGTTCCACCAACCAGCATATTACCCGAAATGTGGGCTTTGGTTCTTAAACTGTGGTGGTAACATACCTCCAACATGGAGGGGGTAGTGAGTAGGCTTCATTTATTATTATTGTTAGAAATGCGAATCAAGTAGCCTAACATAAATGCATGTAGAAATAAAGCATACCGACTTCAAACATTTACATATCAAAAACCACGGAACCGAATCGTTTTAAAGACGATGCATATCAGTGAAAAATTAGTGATATGCAAATAAATCAATCCACAGGATGTATGAGCAATATACACCAAAAGTAAAATACAGTTAGTGATCGAAGTTGAATGACACACTGACTTTTGTTAGATTTGTACCCTCGCAGAATGCTTACTGTTTTGAGCCTCATTCATGGGATTAAATATGGTAATGCCCATATCAGACGTAATATATTTGTCATAGTTTCTAGTTATGTTTTTGCATACATTAGTTACCTATCTCAAAAGGATAACATTTCGACGAGGTTTGCTGGTGCATCCGTTGCAAGGTAAAAATCATTCAAATCGCCTTAGTAGGAATGATACACGTGTCAAAATTACTGTTTTTCACTACCTTATTTATCCGTCTTTATTTTTGCAAAATTTAATCTTGACACCCAAGGTTGCGTCAGTTAAATGGTAGTACAACAACAATAAGGACAGCAAGAGAAAAGTTCCTAATAAACGTATTTTTGAAATGAGAGTATTGGTCGCACCAGTTCCAGCACTACCTGTACTTCAATTTGATTTTTGTCAGGGTTAAATTTTATATTCAAATTGCGAGCAGTTTAGTAGCCTGGGTGAAATTCGAACTCACGCTCATAGGTCAACTGGTATAGCTTGCGCTGTACAAAAACGTAGGCAGCGTCCATGCGTGGGTTCGAATCACACTGAGGTAACTGAACTTCCACAATTTCAACACAATATCTGTAGGTTAAAATTCAATCGGCATACAAAAATGAAATACATTTAAAGTTGCTTCTTAAGGACAAAGCAAACAATAAAATCAATTCCTGTCACTGAAAAAATAAAATGTTCGGGGTTCTAAGGAAAAATGTCCATAATTTAAAAACCATAAAGTAAAACTGCCACATGATAAAAAGGCTAGGCCAAAACATAAGCTTTGATATCCCGGTCCCAGTCAATTGGGGTTTCTCATAAAGTGTTGTTATATCTCCCGAGTAACTCTACCCTTTCATTTCTATATTATCACATAGTCGCACATTTAAAGGAATGTAAACACTTGCACGCAAGGGACAAAGTTAAATCTCTGTTGCTCTCGTTTTCTGACAAAACATGACAAATGGTGAACGAAAAAAAGGCATTGAATACCGTTTCACCGTTTTATAGATAGTATTCTTGTACACTTGGTTAGCCCATTTTTATTTGCAAAACGTTATATCTTCTACAGCATTTTGTTTGCTTGTGTGTATGGATTTAGGGAGCGAGTGGTTTGCTGAGTGGACTGTTCACGTCAATTACACAATCGTATTTCATTTTTCGGTTTCTATGGAATTGTGATAAATTAGATTCAGTGATGTACAGCTATTCCTGATTGTTGTGTTTCTTCTTTCCGTGAAATTAGAAATGTTGTCATCGTCTTTTGATGAGTAGTTAAATGGAAATATTTGATTTTATTCCAGAACTTTGATCACGTGATCAACTCAGTTGAATGGCATGCTTAAAATGTGAATGAAATGGTTGATTGCTCGGTGCCGCCTTTTTTGTTTATTTATATACAATCACACTGTGATTAGAACAAATGGCTTGCCATACCACGTAGCTTATCTAGAAGTAAATCAGTGTTGTGTGGGTCTCACGTGACAGTAAACACAACCACGTGCTTCAAAGAATAACCCGTGATCATGTTGTATATTTATGTATTTAAATGAATTTCAACTGCCTGGAGAAAATGTATTATGACGCAGCTTTCAACAGTGAAAAAACTGATAAAAATGTGTTTCCTACTAATGGAACCAAGACATACTCAGTTGAAAGTATGCTGGGAATATCTAACAGTGTGTCGATGTTCTAATATCACTTTTATTTGCATCTTTCAAAGTGGGCTGCAATCCATGAAAAACTAATGAACTGTAGCATGACTCCTGGATCGGTAACTTCTACTAAAACGTACCTCCTAGCCATGACTTCCAGTATTAGGTTCACCTATATCCAGTGATTTCCTCGTGTACTGTGGTAACAGAGAGAAACAATTCGGAGTTTGATTGTCTCAGATCTGAGTGGCTGTGCCCTCTAGCTGTGTAGAAATGTTTTTGAGCCAATGTTTTGCCAAATGTGTTGATTTCTACTTCTCAACTAAGAACTATATCATTGGCAATATATATAGTGAAAAGTAAAGATTGGATAACAAAATTGTCTTTATCAACCGAAAGATAAGTATTATATCAGTGAAGATCTTATCGTATTTTACATTGTATACATGTTCAGACTATTATCATTATAAAACATTGACCTGCCAATTCATCTCTGGTACTCAAGCAGAGCAGCGTGCAATAAGTAACATCAAAAATAATTATCATATTCTGTATGCAATCACTGTTACATGGAAGCCATATAAAACTGAGGAAGAGAAACGTGGAGATCCCCATCAATTGATAAACAGGCTGTGTACGTTTACTCGCGTCAAGCAGTGAAACCAATCGGCCATTCTTTGCATTTTGCTTGCCGGTAGTTGTTCTTCGCAAGAGGAAATCACTCTAAGCTCCCTTCATTGATGCTATCTTGGTCTATGCATCACCTACCTCATCACCTACCTCTTTTTGCTCTCTTATACCCACTGGACAAGATTCGCGGAAGCTTTGCGTGGATCATAATAACACACAGGGTACAAGTATGACGGAGTTCGCTACATCATTGGCTTCATGTGGTGCAGTCGGCCCTACATTTGAGGCCGAAAGTAAAGGATAATTCCTGACTGGAGATGTTTAGAAATATATGATGGGAAACAGAAGTAAGTGACATGAATTGTTTGTTTGTTGCAATCCTGTGAGGCAAAGAAAACGGCTAACGTACACAAAACATCAAAAAGGGCACTGTGAAACAAACTCAAAAGAACCACATACCATCATAATTGTTCTAATTGTTCTTCTCGGTAATTCATTCCCTAGTCTTTGACACTATCCTTGTACGAGTATTGCTCTGTTGTTGGCATCATGCCTTCTCGTAAGCCGGTGATGCATGTAAAAGATGGTTTCAATAGTACATATGTTAAAGAAAGAAAGAACTGAATGAAGCGGTAGTTAGCATAGTGGTCTTTTGCAACCTTAAGGACAACCAAATGCCTCAATTGTTACGAGAATTGACGTCCCCCGAACATGTTACTCACCGTCGCTTATTGTAGAGTAATCAAACGATCGTTTTATATCCTCGCCTTCAATATAAACTGGATGTGAAAAGATCGATTCAAAAGCGTTTATTTTCTCGCCTTCATTGATTGAAAATGTTCGCAGGTTGGATTTCGAATTCACTCAACAAGTGTGGAGTTCACAATTAATCTTCCTCAATTTAGGCTTTACAACGGTGGGACCTACCGCGGTTCTTCAAGTGTGCCTCTGATACACAAAACGGATTTGAAAAGCACATCAGCTGTCATCATCTAGTCATCATAATCATTTGGATGCATTAGATATCTGCCTTTAATCCCTCATTGTAGTGATCCTATTTATAACATGCAACAGTTTCTAAGGCAGCTAAATCCGTCTTGTATGCCAAATGTTGTTACTATGGGTGATCAATGTATAAAATTCCGGAATTCTTTCATCTGTAACAACCGTTCATGTCCCCATGTATTTTGCCTACTTAGATACAGCAAACAGTAGGATTTGCCAATGAACAAGTCATTTTTTGATATAAATGGAAAACGTGTTGCATACATCCATCCCGAACTATTTGCTGTATGAGCTTTCCGAGGAAAGCATTTCTTTTAAACAACTTCTAATATTGTTTCCTGAGAAACCCTTCGAAAGAACTGGGCTTGTGACCCCGTTACTGGCGCCACGTTCTGCATACTGTTCTACTTTGATTGGCTGTGCTACGTTTGTGTTCACTGTTGCATTGGAATTTATTACTTGTTTTCTGCCATGTTCTCTCGACGTTAGTATCCCATGGAATTATTATTACGTCTAAGTGATATTTATTATTCCTCTGTGTTATTCAAGTCACATGTATCTGCCCACACTTGCGTTTCTGCTAGGAGCAACAAACGAAAGTGTGTCGGGTGGCAGACTGCGCTCGCAAACATTACTCCCGTGAAGATGACGGTTCCGGCATTAATCAGTTCCAACATTCGCTCACTGTTTAGCAAACTGGTTGAACTCACGGATCTACTAACTCATCGCGTGCACAGGAATCGTGGCTCAACCAAAACATAGACGATTCGCTGATCAACATACCTGGTTTTGCAAGTTTCCAACACGATAGGGAAAGAAGCAAAAAGAAGTCCGAAGGTGGTGTATTAAACTACAACAACTCCAGTTGGTGCGGCAAGTCCGAAACGTTGTTTGTTTTCTATCCTATGGTATTGACTGCCTTGCTGTTTCATGTCAACCTAGGTTTCCCCTTTATCGGAGCACAATAATTACAAATCTATACATTGTCTCCTCTTTTTCACAAAGTGAAATTAGAGCAGGCAAGTCGCAAGACAAACACTTCGAGACGAATTCTTTTCGTATACTTCCATCGGTCGCGTACCTATAATATCGAACAATATAGACAAATAAAGCGAATTGGGAAATTTAGTTACTATTAGCTATGCATGTGTGATTGTGCGCAGTGTGTGTGATGCACGCGATTGTTTACAGCCAGGGAAGATCAAAGGTAAAAGTCACACGTTTTTGGATGCACAGTGTGGGCTTGTTGTGAGCGATCGATAATGCCTCGAGTATTCTTAGCCGGTGTTTGTCTCGATGACGTAACAAAACCGAGAACGCGTTCGTAAGGTCTACCCTATGGCCGCTTTCAACCAAGTGACGTGCGACGGCCGAGGTCCGTCTGCGTGATGCAGTCAGTGTGTGGTGTGGGCTGAGTCATAGAGTCACGCACATACTTGGGGATGTGTTCAGCCATTCTCGTTTGCAGTGATCGATCGGTTGTACCAATATGTGCTTCGTTACAGTTGCAACAGAAGGCTTAAATGCAATGAGACTCGACTGGACGACGATCTTTGAATGGGGGGAGGAGGCGCCGTGTGATCGGATAGAGTATTAATGCGACGCGTTTTTTGATACGCTGTGTGGTAAGCTACATTATTGACTCCCCTTTGTATATGAGCGAGATGTGGATATTCTTTTCGGTTACTCGAAGGTTAGTGGCTTGAGTCCGGTTTCCTGTCCGAATATGTAAACGAACGGAAGATTCCGGATAACCATCTACCCGTATTGCGATTTAGATATTTTCCTGTTCACTTAGTATTGCGTCCTCTGTACATATTTTTCTCGCCCTGTGGAACAACATTCAAACCAGGGCTCTCTGTTGTTCTATTTGTGAGAAACAGTTGAAGTGAAGGTACTACCTGGACCAAGTCTTCTTGCGGAAGATAGATCGTTGGATAGAACCGTCACTTTTTAATTCGCTTCATTTGTCTATCTTATTCGATGTTATCCATACGCGACCGATGGGATTATACGAAACGATAACTGTTCAAATATGTTGAAACGCTGAAAAATCAAAATTGAAAATTTAAATCTGACTACGAACAACTGAAACCGATCGAGACTCATATCCCTAAACTATATGGCCTACCGAAAGTTCACAACGCTGGAACGTCATTTTGACCGGTGAGAGGTAAGCGAAATTCTCCTTTTCACTCAATCGCTCGGCGGTTTGTAAAAATTGTGTAGTCGATCAGGAAGAAATTCTGCAAACAGTGTGAAAGGTATTTTCGAACTGTTTAATCCATTTTAGGACGTGAACGTTAAAGGCTTGAAAACGAGCTGGTTCGACATACAATCACTTTTTACAAATGTACCTCTCTTTGAGACTGTGTCTTATGTCGGCCAGTAAATCAAGGAGGAAAATATACAAATGGGAATTCGAACTGCTAAAATGAAGGAACTATTATTGCGATGTACATGTGATATACAATTTTCTTTTAACGGTAAAATGTACAGACAGACGGGCGTTGTAGCTCAGGGTTCCCAGATTGCCCGTTTCTTGCAGATGCGTTCATAGCCAAACTGGAAAACACCAGAATACGGAACATAATTTACCAACCAGCTCCCAATATACCGCCGTTTTCTTGACGATATCTTCCACCTTTCCGATCACAATATTGGATCATTTTAACCGAACACACACAGAAATCAGCTTTATGACTGAAACATAGGACCAAGATCCGTTTCACTTACTCAAAGTTAATCTGAAGAAGGGAACCAATGGAAAGCTATCCCGTTCAATTTTTAGCAAACCACCATGGAAAAGTCCATTCATACATTTTCAAAGTTTCGTGCCAATCAAATTTCAACTAAACTTAGTCCAATTTCTGACTTTTAGAACTCTAACGATTTGCTCCAGCGATCCAGTGGAGGAAATTCCAAGAATCATCAAATCTTCACTGCTGAATAATGGATACCCGGAGCGTTTCATCGAGAAGAACTTTATAGAAAAGTCCATATTACCAGGAACAACCACGGTCAAAAGGAAAGAATTATTATTGCAGCCACAGTTCAAAGGCCATTAGAGTGGTAATCTACTAAGAAGACGTTTGGACAAAGCCAATTCACGAACACATCAAGCCGCCAATCTACGAGTGACGTTTACAAACCGGCCACAGCTCTGCACAAACCTCCATTATAAGTTGTCCATTCTTTCCTCATCCATGGTTACATATTACTTTACTGGCACACCTTCGGCAAGTTATGTAGGACGAACGATTAGACAGCTCTCACAGTGGATCAGAGAACATAAACCTGCTTGACTTAGTATGGGTTGCAAGAAAACAACAACCAGTACGATTGTGGCCCACCTCGCCGATACCGGGCACCAGATAGACAACGATGCATTCAAAGTCATTTACAAGTTCCCCCACTGAAGTGGAAGTACATTCAGCTGCGTCAGAGGGCAACAGCAGAAGCTGAAGCAATCAAAAGCATAAATCCACCTCTGTGCAAACAGAAGAAAATGGCTGTCTTTTTGCAGGTTGCCGTGGCACCGCCTAACTGTGGTGATCCAGACTTCCGTGACCGCAATCCATGCACGACTAGGTAGAGTTTTATGCCATCCAATCACCGTTCAGGAAGCTCGACCAATGGTACACCGGGCGAACATGACATCCGAGTTAGTACATATGATGCGTCAGTGCAAACGGTTAGGTGATTGGAGGACGCTCATTCAATCAATCGTATGGACTATTACATTCTATAAAACTAGATCTAATTCCACCAATAAAGATAAGCATTGGCTGCTATCAATTCCTCGTGTATTTCACTGGTGTCCACAGTTCCGGTTGAAGCCAATTCAGTTCTGAGCAGTATATAACACGGGTTATGGTATTCCTACATTTAGTGCTATTCTGATTATCACACAAACTACGTGACGAACTGAACCAAAACCTCAATCATGGCTTTATGAGGCAATATAGCGTGACAAGTCGCACGTGGCAAAGGTCATCAAATATTTCTAGAATCGACCTTAGTACAACTTCTCTAACACCCTTCCCCTTTTTTCTCCATTCGCTCCGATTTTACTAGACAGACTTTGTTTTTCTTTCACAGTTAACCTCAATGGACCAATCTGCGAGTGTAGCTCGTGGGTTGGATACTAATACGTTTTACATATCATAGCCGGTTCGTATCCTTATGAAAGTCACAACCGGAGCTCTCATGTAACCAAAGCCTATCCTGCAAGTCAGCGTGGCGATTTGTGTGAACCGCGGTCTACTGGGGGCCAGTGTCAAGTTCGCCGGATTCACTTTGGACTGAGTCAAACATCCAAGCAACTGAATGCACCTCACTAGCCAATCCGGATAGTGAGGAACGTCACTAACCGGGGTGTGTGTGTAGTTCGCCAGACTTTTCTCGCTTGGTTTGAAATCAGTGACTTGAACCAACTCCATCCAGTGCCCGGTGGTTTACCAACCAGGTTATAGTCTCGAATGTGTCCTTCCACATTGGCGGGAAAATACCCCCATCACCGGAAGACAGTGGATAGGGATTCCACGGAAGAGACTATTTGTGACGCTTAGTCGTGCAGCAGAATTTCTTGAAGTGCAAGGGAAGGGCGACAGGTCGCAACCCAAAACACACTAGAACCTGCGGAACCTTTCCGAGACTCTAACCTTGGATACATCAAAGCTGAATGTAGGCTTCTTCCTGGTACTGATATAGTAATGCGTATTAGGATTTTCATGTATTCATGGACGAAGGGATTTACAGTTGGAACCAAAATGTTTTAGCACGTTCCAGTTTAGGGTCTTAGTTGATTAACGCTTGTTACATCAAACGGTTAACAGGTCATGTAGTCCATAAAATGTATTTTGAAATAAATTCTGATAAGAATATTGCACATTTGCAGTACAGTAAAATTGCTGTGGATGAGGTTTCAACGGAGGGAACAAGTGGCATTCTAGGACGTTACTTCAGCTTTCTGAATCACTCACCTAGTTCACACTCTCCTCGATTCTGCCGATAGTAGTTACCCAGTATAAAGTGGAGTTGATGTGAGTTTTTATCCGAAAAAAGTGATATCCACATATATTTAAGAATCAACTTTTCAAAGGGTAAATTCGTCGTACATATCTCAATTGAAGCCTGAAGTGGAACACCTGGAATCATGGGACAGTTGTTCCATATCGTGTAAATGGAAAAGGAAAAACGGTCTGATCAGCTACCCGGTGGCTGAGTGGGTAGCATTCTTGCGTTCTGCCCATGAGGTCCTGGGTTCGATCCTCAGTTGGGTCAATGGATTCACACTGCTGACGAGATCCAACCAGGTAGAAACAGCCGTCCAGTGCTTCCGAGCTTTTCAGTTCACGCTTCATTTGACATACGCACGACGAATTTGTCCTTTGAAATTGAACCGAACCCTCCGTTACTCACATGGAATCAACTTTTGTTGAATCCTATTCGGAAATGATGGATTGATTATAAAGTGAATTGAAAAAAACATTTAACACAAAGGAAATAGCGCGAATATTAGCTTTTGTGTAGCTTAAATTTAAGTTTGAAATGAACTAGTATATTTAAATGCGATAGAAATGTTTGTGATAACCAACAAACTACAAACATTTCCATCACATGTAAATGCGTACAAACAGTGGGGAATTAACGATCCCCCAAGGAGTGAGACCCACACAGAGAACCATCAAGTGTGCCTGGTGCCTCTGAACAATCGAATGGGCTAATCCAAGCTTAATACTCTGAACTAGTATATTGTTTTACGATTCCAGGAACTCGGAAAATGCGACTGACGAAACAGTTCGCATTTGACTAATTGTTGTCTAACGACTATAAGTGACAATCATCTCTTTAACATCGAGTTGTGCTTCTTGACGCATTTCATTGTATATCGTATGACTGGTTTGAATCTGGATCACCAATAATTAACACAGTCGTACATCTAACTTCGCGAAACAAAACATGTTTGTGTTCATTCGTGAAATTTGAATCCAGGATGTACATGTGCCACGGGGAAATAATTGTTTCTGACGCAATCAATTAGGGAACGCCATACTTTCACTTCAATTACTGAACCGGAAATATGGAAAAATTACCCTCAAAAGACTTAAACTGTTCACCGTTGTAAAATTGCTAACTTACATTTGTGATTTACGTTTTGGTAGTCGTGGGAATCATAGTAAAGGAGCAAAAACATTATTACCCGTTATTTTGAGACCATTTAACATTACTATACGGCAGTTGGTTCCCGGAAGAGGATAAGCCGGCATCATGAATACCGAAAGAATATCCGTGAAATTTCTTGGGATTTAGGTACAGGAAACTCTAGAGTCCCCGGGCTTTTGGTAGATGTGGTATCTCTAGCCTTTGCACATCCAAGTGCTAACAGCGAGGCAACAGGAGGGTAGCGGTGGTTTTCTGGAGGAGCTTATACACTATTGAAAATTTCTAGTTGAACAGAGGTCCATGCATCCCTGATGAGTATGGAGTCATTACCCTACCGTTGTGTCGTGAGAGCAACACTGTCCGTCCAACACGTACTTTAGATACCGACTCGTCAGGAGTTTTTCTCCCGGTTACTCCCAAACTGGTTTGGTCCGCCTGTATAGCGGTTTACCGCGATTTGGCCGCTTTTGTATCCAAACAGCTTTTTAGAGCCATCGGCGAAAACAGACGCCCGATGGAAACCAAATGACGGACGATACCCCAAAAGGGCCGATAGTCCTCGGAGTTAGAGGTGCTACTCCTACTCGGTACCCTTTACACCCCAATTTCACATTATTTGATATGCGTATCAAATGCGAAGGTCTATCCATACGAGGAGACAACTTATTTGGGCGGCACGAAAAACACAAAGAGATATAACTACATATATTTCCGAATTCTTGCAATTGGCTACACTATCGGATGAGAAGCACTTTTGTGCGTTGTCTATTCAAGCCTGAAATCGTGAGCAACCTGGAAGTTGATGAACGGAATCACGAACATTGTTGGTCCAGCAGATTAAGGAAACAATGTGTGCATGGCACACCTAAAGACAAACTGACTAGATAAATCACTAGCGAGCTTATGCGGACTGAACTTGGCTGCATGATGAATTGCATTATCGCATGTATAAAGGGACGATTTGGAGAATCGCAAATGACAATTCGTCGTACATATAGCAAATGAGGCGTGAACTAAAAAGCTCGGANTCCATCGACCCAACTGAGGATCGAACCCAGGACCTCATGGGCAGAACGCAAGAATGCTACCCACTCAGCCACCGGGTAGCTGATCAGACCGTTTTTCCTTTTCCATTTACACGATATAGCACAACCCATGTTTGAAAGTTTGTTGCGGGTCACGGACCCTGCTCAACTCAGCACTAGCCTCCAGGGTTATGACTCAGTTGGAAACATTCACACGCACGCTTGCGTTCTGTCCATGATATCCCGGGTTCGATCCCCAATCGGGTCGATGGATTCGAACTGCTAATGAGACCCAACCAGGTCGAAACAGCTGTCCAGTGCTTTCGAGCTTTTCAGTTCACGCTTCATTTACCATATACACGACGAATTGTCATTTGAAAATTAACCAAATCCTCCCTTACCCACATGAGATTCGGGGAACCATTGGGTATCTTGTTTCCATCTTGGTGGGTCTCGTCGATAAAATGTCGTTTGCTTGACTGTGACACAGTCAGTTGAGTTGCAGAATGTGTCTGTAGACTTCTTATCTGTTCCAGTGGGGCCGAAAAAGGTGAATGAACAAACGTCTCCGCCTTGTTAGAAATCAAAGGGATAGTTTTTGTGATACACTTTAACGCTTGCCTCGCTACAGTGATCTTAATTAGAATATGGACAGTTTGTTCGTATGAAACATTTGGGGAATAACATTAATTTAAATGAATAAGGCTTAAAGCAGGACGACAATGATCATTCCTTGGTGTCTTTGGATTCCAGGAAATAAAAAAGCACCTCGGCTATGTGAAGTACTTCGTATAATTTGGTGCACTTTGTATTTTATTTTGAACGCTGATAAGTCCTTGACTTGAAAGTTAATCGCATTTTCTGAGAAATAATAGTTAGCAAATAATCCCGTATGTTCTCTGCACTAATTGGATATAGTGTTTATCTCCATCCATCCCTTTGTTCTCAGAAGAGGTTTGTCCAGTTACTTAGCTTACCTTGGCCTCAATCTGACACAGGTGACCGAAACGAACGTGACATTTGTCATGACACATGGACGCTTGCCGGAAATGGAATAGCTTACTCCATCCAGCAACTGTGACCATTTCCAAACGACACAAGAACAACAAACAGTAACTCTGTGCTTTCATTTCCAAACCATATATCACAAGATCATCATATTAACCACATCAGCCCATTACACTAGTTTGACAATTTTGAACCCTATGTATAACTGTATTCGCCCGAGGAGGAAGTTATCGGAAACAAGCTTTGTTCACTACAGCGTGTTCTTAATTTCATGATGAGAATGTTTATTAAGATATTCTATTAGAAAATGAAACATTTTCGTCCATTTGTAAATATTTTATAGAGGAACAAATTGTGACCTATCACAATTAATATCAGTTGGGTGAGCAGTTAGCAAGTAATAACATAATGCTCCTTGAACACACATCCACGCCCATATCCATGGGCTGTGCACGCCACTGTTGCTACTGAACAAGACAGCATTGATTTTACGCCATTTTTAGAAAAGCATACCGTCTGATATTAATATTGGATATGTTTTTCACAGATGGCATAGGTCGTCTTCTGTCAGATGAACCGGAGACAGTATGACCACTTTTGACAACCAGCAATCAATGTAAAGGGACGTGGGACATGGATTGTGGTACCAGTCGGTTATGATCTGGCAGTATTGGTGCTTTCTGCTGCGATTATTAAGGCTAACCTAAATGTCTTTTCTATTATATGCGAATTTCGAAGTGCTCAGTGGTTCTGGTGGTATTCGAACTGACACTCGGACGCCGCCTACGACTTTGTACAGTGCATTCTTTACTAACTGGATTACAAAGGCACATTAATAGAACTTATGTTTCATATTTGGTTTATGTGTCAGGTTTTAAGAGGCATCTTGAATGCGGCAAAAAGCCCCTGAGGTAACTACCACCCCAACCTTTCCTTAAAATCCACTGGAATTCAGCGAATGAGCTTCAAAATGTGCCTCCGTAAGCCTTTAGTCTCACTTCCATTGTTAAAGTTTAGGGGTTGGCTTTGATTTTTCAATCTGATTTGGATTATTGACATTTCTATCAATTTTTGGATTTTCTCGGTTCATGAGGAATGTGGTTCAGTCGTAATGTAACCTTTTAACTTGTGTTCAAGCGTACCCAGAACACAAGAGCAATTAATGGGAATGTGTCATCTTAAATTGACTCAATATGAATATCCGCAAGCAAGGTAAGCCTAAATTTGGGCGTTCGAAATGACCGTCAACTGCGCGTGCTCTACATCCACTTTCTACAAAAAATGAATACTTTGGAATGATATAAGAACAAGTCAAGCGAACATTTGTTTTGTTGTTGTTGTTATTTTTGTCGTTATGGTTGTTGTTCATATGGTTGTTGTTGTTGTTGTTGTTGTGCAATAAACAAAGACAAGTTCGAGTGACAATAATGATCACAGATAATGTTGCTCTTGTTATGTCGCTCGCTTTAATCGAATCGATGTAGCTGGTATTTGAAATAGCATGTTGCTATCTAAATAAGGCGTAAGGAGGAGGCGGATGTTGGTATTCTTGGCAACTTGTTGGCATTGTGCCATTGAATCTACCATAAAGCTGGCTGCATTGATTTACCGGCATATCTTATGGATTCCCACCTTGAGGGCAGTTGTGAAAGTAATAACCTTTACGGGATACTAGTATTTCCGCGTGACTTTATTTTTCAAACGACTTGAGTATTACATGAGTTGTGTAGGATTTGGTTTGATCATATGTTGAATTTCCTCGTATCCAGAGCAAATGAAGCTTGAGATGAATTGCTAAGAAGATTTGGATAGCTAAATCTTACTGGTTAGATCTCATCTCCAGGGAGAATCCATCGACTCATTCGGGGATCGATCCCGAGACCTCATAGGCGAAACGCAATCATACTACTCACTTGGCAGCTGATGAAATCATTCATCATGTTGACTTTACATGAGTGTTTCCAACCGAGTCATAAAACTGAAGGTTGTTGTTCAGACGAGCGAGGTGTGACACCCACATCAAGATCACAAGACGGGTTGTGCTGTAGGATGTATAGGTGTTCCAATTCGTACTATGTTTGCGCTGTGCCTGTGAAGTCCCGAGTTCAATCCTCAGTTGCGTCAATGGAGTCGCACTGCTGATGAGTCCCAAGCAGGTGCAAAAAGAGTCTGCGGCCTTCCAGCTTTTCAGTCCATGCTTCATTTGCTTTGATCTTGAGGATGTTCAACTGTTGACATGACCATTTTTTACGAAACCATGTTACATAGTTTTAGTAGTCAATTACAGCTTGGGAGCCTCAACGAACTGCTAAGGATACTACCACGTTGAGTTTCAACGAAAGTGGGGTACATGTGGCTTCAACCCAAATCAAATACAATTGAAAGCACTCTCGTTGGGTTTCAAATTCGAAATATAAAATAAAAAGATAAACAACTCTGAAACTGTTACAAATGCTTATAAAATTGACAAACCAGATCAAAGACCTTGTGCTCCCGTTGAGTCAAAAGCGACAGCATTGTTCAGGCCTATTGTTATTGTTTTTTGCTTATCAGCCAGAGAATCCCGGAACCGAGCCACATCTGGACCCAGAGAAAAGCAATCTGAAATCGTTTATGGTGTGGAAGACTGATGATACCATTGCAATTTCCAACCGCACAAAGGAACGACAACTCATATTCTTAATTAAGATAAATATATGAAGCATAAGGAGGCCGTTATGAGTGGCAATGACAGAGTTCGACAAAATGCAAAAAGGAAGACAAGACAGAGTTAACTGAAAAGGCGATCAGTGTAAATTTACACAGACTAGTAGATACAACGATCTGAAACATCCAGAAGCACAACTAAAGCCATAACTGGGGATTTGATTGCGCCTAACTTTCATAATTATCAATTCACCTTAGCAAAAATTAGCTCACTGCCTAGGAAATGCCGTCAGTCCCATTCAGAACAACCATTTAGCGAAGCGCAAATCTACAGTGCGCTTCGGCATTTAACTCAGTGGTGCATTACTTATAAATGAACGCGGAATGGACACCCGGGTTCTGTTCAACCTATTGAGTGGGATGCACGTGGGCATCAAGTTCATATTGGAGTATGAACATAGTGGCAAACTATTATTCCTCTATCTGCCATTGATGAGCATTGGTGTTACCTAGACTTCAAATCTTCGAATAGACAGGACAGAATACATGATTCCAAACATTTCGCCTCGTCTTACAAGATCGACTTTGTAAATACTCCAGAGAACCACCTCGATAGTCCGGTATTACCATATAGTGAGCCAAGAAAATCACCCACAATTTGTTTGATAGGGTCATCCCGTTTAATTTGTATAGAAACATACCTCAAATACCGTAATCAGGCCAAAATGCGCAAGGATTGTAAAAACCCCTGCTTTTTTAATTGAAGGATACAAAAGCGACGATATATTTGTAGCGTTTAGCCATGGCCTCGGTACTCCTGGGCATTTGACCGTAAGCCGTGATATTGAAAATGATTAAGGAGGCCGTAAACTTATTAAATCAATCAAACAGATACAGACTCAAAGTTTTGAGCTCCTTCTGTTGGTCTACATGTTTTATGTGTACTTGCAGTATGTGGAAAACCGGATAGACCGAACGCCAACTGTTGACCAAAATGAGTAAGTTTGTTCTGAACGGTTAGTCATTTCGACTGGGTAAACTTGCAACAAGTGAATTCTCACGAAATATGTTGTAGGCCAAATAATCACATGGTCGTCAACCTTTGTAGTCCGCAAACGCCTCGATTCTCCAGGTTTTATTGTTGACGTTTGGAAGCCTGGGCTCTGCAAGACATGCTCATTATTTTCATAGAAACCGCCATGTACTCCTATGTCCCCTCATTTCACGCTTTTCTATGCTGTCATTGTTGAACATCCATATTTCGCATTTCCGCACCACGTAGCCAATTTTGCTCCGTGAATTGATGAATTTTCTATAGCATGATATTTATATATCTGCTAAAATTAATTTATGAACCCAGATGATCAGATGCACAATCTATCCAACTTTAACTATCTACCAGTTGTATTCGACCTTTACAAATTACGTAACCGCCTCTATGCTATCACCTGGTATTAGACTCTTTCTGTAGTCATGCTCCCCTTGATCTTTCATTCAAATTGTGTTTGGTATTAACTCAACAAACACTAGTGAGTCAGTTGTCTGTGATTATGCAAATGTCCATCTATGGTATTCTTCATTTACCATTCCATTCTATTTACTGTGCTTAGATTGCTGAATAAGAGCACGCGGAAAGAATGGTCTATCAAATTCGTGCACATGTTTTACTTCAGCGGGTCCTATAGAAACATGGTTTTTCAATAACAGATTTCATTAGAAAAGTTGATTGGGAGTAGCGGCAAAGGTTGTGTGTATCGAAACCTATAATATAATTTCACAAGCTGTCAAAGTCATAGTCAGCGTTCTGTAAAGGGCGATTTAACAAAGCTTATCGTGCCCCTTGGGAATTTGCAGCATCCTTGAGATCTCTTTATGAAGAGAAAATATTATTAATATGTATGATCACTCATGAATAACGAAATGTTAAGTGGTCCAATGCTTTATCAAGTTGTGACTTGAATAGTTCAACGGTATGAGCACATGCAACATGAGATGGAAGAGGTTTCCATGCATCGCACACTCTGACTGCAAACGAGTGATGCCGGCAATCAAAGTGGGTGTTTTGAGTCCTCAAATATAATGAATATCCCGTGAGTTGATCATTTTGAGATAAAGTCAATACAGAAAGGCAAGGGTGTTTGTGTTGATGCAGTAGGTGATATACCAAGGTTAGATCCCTCCGAAGTCGACGCTACCGAAGTGTGTAAGGCCTCAATATTTGCAGTCTCTCGAAATATGTCTCGTTATAGAGACCTTTACCCATTTTGTTATCAACCTTTGCAGACGTTCAGCCGTGGATTCCTTACTTGAACTGCGCATTTCATGTGTAGCCGGATGAACGCTGATAGCAAGCGTGGGAACAGTGCTTTTCAGAACTGCCCGAAAGCATCTTTAAATAGTCCAAATGGCTTTAGAGTCATGAATGACACTCTGGCAGAGTGCGTGGGAAATTCTACTTCCTCCTGTATCATAACTACCAGTAGCATGCAGTAGTATTTGATTCCTTAAAACATAGGATAAACGATTCTTGTGCCACATGGCAATAACTTAGAACATGGAAACGTTGAAATCAATGTCATTGGTGATTGATTATAGGTGGGCTGAATTGCTCGTTTGTTGTTGTTTGCCATATAGTACTCTGGATATGTTACAATTTTAAAGAATTCAGTATCGTCTGCAAATACGGTATTTGGTTCAAGGATATGTGGTAAATCGACTATAATTGCAAGAAAAGGACGATTCCCCAGCAAGGATCCTTGCAGAACCCTTCGGAAATTAATGAAATATTCAGATAATTAAACTCCAACTAGAACTGGCATGGTTCTTTGTCTGAGAAACTCATTAATTCAGTTGAGAACCAAACTTCTTATTCCGTAGTTGTAGAGTTTTCGCAGTATAATTTGGTGGTTTACTTGATCAGATGTTTTGTAGAAGTCCACATAAACTATATCCAATGGTTCACTTGCATTGACGGATTTTGTCCACTCATCTCGAGCAAGAAGTAGATTTGTGGTGCACTAACAGTTGTACCGAAATCCGGGCTGAGTTGGAGACAAAGGTTTATGCTTTTCTAGATACTCCATCAACAGATCTATCTCAATATCCTCCATGAATTTCGACAGTATCGAAACAAGTGTAACAGGCGGCATTTGGTGGAATCACCTCGAGAGCCCCCTGTGTAAATTGGTGAAATTACTCCTTCCTTTCATGACTGTGAAATTAACCCCTTTTTGAACATCCTTTGGTGAAGAACAGTCAAAGTTTCAGCTGTCATTGGCTAGTGAGATCAACGTCCGTGTAATAGAGTGATCACTGGAGATCGGTAAGTAGTAATTTATTTTAATGTCATCTCTTTTACTCATTGAAAAATAAAACCAGCTTATAATTATATTAAATAATTTCGTCCTAGCTTGCACTCAATAATGGGTTAAATAGCTTCCTTCCAAAACGTTTTCCCCACACGCTGAAGTGAGATACTGAGAATATCGCGCTTCGAAATGTTCAAAATGTTCTCTGCCAAAACCACCGGAAAGCCTAAGTGCACCTCGCACCTGTCATGTTTTTGTTTAACTGTAGAATATCTCTCATGAGTTACCGTGTCATCAAAAATGAACTTGTAATTTGAAATGTAAGACATTTTTCACGTTTCAATATATACCCATGAGGGATCTATCCATGAAGGAGTTTCTCACCTTTTTGGTTCGAGGGCTAGCTTGTTCTTTAGTCATCGCCATAGAGAAACATCATCTATTTATCCTTTTTGTAAACAATTTTTATCCCGTATTAACGTCGTGGCACAGTAGTTAAATATGTGCGGGTTCTGAAAAATAAAGCGTAGTCTAAATTGCCTACTGAAAATCAGCGACTCCTTACTGGATATTGGTTCACGCGTGGCTGGCTTCTTTTTGCTCATATGCATAACGAGTAAATTTATATATTTTAAATGGTTGAAGATACAATAACTAACATGATAGATTAGGAACATAATTTATCAGCGAATTTTACTATGCCCTTCATTGTGTTTCGTGGTTTCAGAACATAAGTTGCTCTCAGTGTTATTAACGGATAGTACTTCAATCAGGTCATACTGGAAACGTAAACGGAAAGTGCTGTTTTAGAAAATGTGTTTTCAGTTATCAGCATCCCCATATTTCTGGATACTGTGCCCTAGTTAAGGTGGGCGATGAATCGATTATTTGCTCACGATTCGGCCATTCGCTAACACACGTGATTGGCGCTTTTGTCAGACATCATCGGATTCAGTTTGCATTTAAATAGCTTGAAATCTCTTTATTAACTGCGGTTTTGTGAACTGCTCTCGGTAAATCCAGATGCCAGAATGGATTACTGTATTAGGATCATACAAACACTATACACTATCTGTGAATTGTCCTTCATTTAAAAGGTGATTGTTTATCTGTTTTGGCTGCGATTTGTTTTTCATCTGTCGAATCTATCACTCACGGGGGATAACATATCGTGGATTGATAGCGAGTTCAAATGAGAATGAAACGATCGTCCAAATACCGCTGCGTAATAGATAACGTTTTTGTTCAGTAATGACTTTTTAGCAATGTCAGTCTTCATCTTCACCAAATTGTATTTCTTCCGTAAAGGAACTATGAATTGGGGAAGTCGAAAGATTTATACAATGTTTCTGAGCATCTCAGTTCAGGTTTCATTGCCTCCGTACGTGACAAAAACCATTACAGGTGTTTACCAGACTTGTGCGAAATGAATCTCAATTCAGGAATCGAATTCTGTTCCAAATATCAAACTTGTGTAACAATAGCTACGGGTGAATAACATTGATTCAGAAATTTATCTCCGGAGGTCATGTTCTTAATTCTTTGGTATGACTATTTAAATTAATGTGACCTTGTGCGTCAAAATGAACTCTGTGGAAAGTCGAAAGTTCATCAGGGTATTTACTCAGATGGATACAAGTAGTTTAAAGAGCAAATAGTTTTTCACGCAGTGCAAAGCAAATATACTCATTTTTCACAAAGTAATCAATGCAAGCAATCAATTGTCTTCCCATGATTAGGTTAAATGTCTGTACCGCTCCCACTCTATGTAGATTACCCATTGGCAGGTGTATGATTAGAGGCCGGAAATGGCAGTCTGAATAGTTGCTTTGACATGGTAGTCAAGGGAACGAAGTCCGTCTGAACAGTTACACCCTGGTTGCACCAGACATGAAAACATGAAATAGGAATTATTTTTGCCGTGGCTTTGTCTGTGTAATTAGCGGCACGTAAAAATGATTAGTTTCCTAGTTCTATGGGGACAGAAAAGGCTGAAAATAAGTTTACACGTTGTTGACTTGTTCTACCCGGGTCCGAGGAACATGAGGACAGACATGTGATCTGCCTGGTTAACCGGTAAACAGCCAAGAGTAATCTCTTCGGTCACTTGAGTTTTGACTTCCATCTCCCGGTGATTATTGTGAGATGTCGTGTAAGCGTTGCTTTGGCTGATCACCTCCGGTGTTTCGAAAGTCTGTCTGCCGACAACCCCAGTGAGTCCAATACATAAAGTAGATGCTAATCCGTGCGGTTTTGTAAGAACGGTAGACGTAAAATTGATGTTGATTGTCCACTAAACCCCAAATAGACAAACTGAATAAGAGGAACTGATAATTTAAACAGGAAGAAGCTACTCTTCCCTGTCTCGGTAATATTCGAACCACGAAGAGACAGAAGAGCGGACTGTTGGTTACTGTACTTTACACGCACGATGTAATAATTGTTCACAAATACCAAATGATTGCTCATGTACCTATGTCAGTGCATCAGGTTTCCTGTGTTTAATGAGAAGAATAGTTTATTAGGCAGTATGGGTACGTAAATGGTAATGCTGTTTTTAATTGGTGGGATTTCGACTCTTTGTGAGTAGTTAATCAGTCTAGAAAACCCTTAGGATACATTTAAAACGTGAATACTACACGGTGTAAGCAATATAACCTTTATCCAGCTATTTATCTTTTATAGCTAATAAATCAAAGTATACAGATTTAATGGAAACTGGAGCAACCGGTCCCTGTGAAACACTTGCCGGTTCGTATAGGCAACAGCATTTATACTGAAATATGTTTTTCTAAATAACGGTAAAGAAGCCTTGGTGAGCAGTTGTAGACTTGATTTTATACTCAGCACATGGATTGGTTCAGAATGTAGCGGATACTGCCATTTTGTCACTAGTGGTTGACCTAGACCATGATGAGTTAAGAGGTAACTAAAGAGAAAGGAACAGCATTTATTAACAACAAATTAACATTGATAATAAAATGTAAAGTTTGTGTACACTACTAGTCCATTGTTCTGTCTTTCTTCTTTAGGAAGTTTTGGAGTCTCTTCTGTATGTAATCCACCAAATTTGTTATGAAGTCGTTTTATATTGGATTCTTGGGCAAAATCAATAAGAGCTTGCCTTTACTGCGCGTTCAATGCTGGCTTTACCTCGGCTGAAACCTGACACATTTTAAATGCTATCATTCTTGTTTGCAGAAAGGAGTATGAATGGCGAGAAAGATCTTCCCGTTGGATAGACGGCAAGGATTTTCTGCCATGTTTTTTTCAGAGTAATACGAATCGGGTCGTCCTCCTGTTTGAATGTAATCGGTTTGCGGCCTTCAAAAGCTGTTCAGGTTGTTGCTTTCCCATGGTTATCCCGTTCATTGTGCTTTTTTTAACGTTAAAGCATTGCGCAAGATTCGATATGGCAATTCCCAGCTTTTGTGCCCGAAAAATTCTGTTTCTGTTCCCTTCACTGAGATAACGTGAACTTTTGGTGCTTGCTTTATTATGGTGTCAACAATAAGAACATTCAAAGCTGTGCACAAAAATGACCTAGATTGCAAGCTTGATATTGAATGAAGTGGAATTTCTCGAATAAAAGGAGTTACATATCGAAAATAGAATATTTTTATGAAACCTTACGGAACGCAATTTCCCTGGGTTGTGATAGAATTTCATTTGGTTATCCGTTAGAGTCGCTATAATGGATTATATATTGGATAAAATAATGCCTCATAACAAATAGCAGAGATGGCTAGGGTTCGTTGAAATAATTAAGGATAATTCTTGAGTCGTTTCTATGAGAAATTATTGCATTGTGGTTTTCATGTTGAGACCATTTATTCTTGGCACTCAAGGTCCGGCACATTTAATTGACACCTTTGAAGCCTAGAAACTACTTGGATCAAGGTAGTTAAAATGTAAAATATTGTCCATGCATAAAGCAATAATACAGGTGATAAATATAATGAAACTCCATTTGATCATAAAGAAACTATTTTAGTGCATCACACTCAGCCAGTACTGCACATAACTAGAGTAACCGATATGCTAATTGCGCATAGAAATATATATTATCTCCTGTTTTCGCTTCTTAGTTTAGTTCGATTTTGACGGCAATTGTGGGCAGGGAGAAAAAGAAAATTGAGTTGTGTGTAGAGGATCATTGGGGCCCAACAAATTGTTTTTGTAGGCACAGAAGCTGATTTGTGAATGTGACTTCCCACTGCTTCCACTTGAACGCAGGGCGAGACAATAAACAAGGGTTGAACTTTAAAAATCACCAAAGTGACCTGTCCTTGCAAAGTGTGAAAATTTTGCACTCGTTATTGACTTTACTATCTGAGTGTGCAAACAAGACCGATGATACTCAGGAATGTCCCTAGTCAAGCGTCTTCTTGGTAGACCGAGATACTTTACTTCACAAGAACCAGTCAATTGGGTAAATGCGAAATGAGCTCACAGAAACGGGAGGATAATCTTTGAGTTGCGACTTAATTATGGGTCTCGCCACGAATGTGACACCGAGTTCAGTCGTATAAACTATGTGCCTGATAGCAACTTTCAATGTTCCAGTAACTATCTGCATCATAGTTCCAATTTTTGAACTGCAGTTCTATGGAGCGGACTCCATCCAGGACGATCTGTTTTGGACATTGTAAAATCGTACACATGGAGGTGATCATGATAATATTCGGAAATGCCTATGTTTCCCAAGAAAACAAGTAGGAGTTGACCTGAAGATTCCATTTTTGCTGAGAATGTAACAACTCTGAGCAGATTACCAAAGAAACATTGAAAAAAATATGTTGTCAACTTTCAGGATGGCGTCTGCGGCCATACAAAGTCTGTCTGGGAAAAATACAGTAGAAGGGGAGATAGGCGGAGTTGGAGCGGTTTGAACCCGGGACCACCAGGTCACTAGGTGGTGACCACTTGGCCACCACTGCCTTAACCCTAATTTCCGAGAATGTAGAAGCAAATGTATTCCAGCACTATAAACGCGAGGAAATCCTATCGGAAATGAGAAGTAGGTAAAGGTGACGACCTAGAAATAAATCTTTCGAGAAGCGCCATCTCCGATTAAGTCATCATTTCAAAAGAGAATTAATAGGTGATAACATCAGCGGGCTTGGTTGTGTGATATAACTTTTGGAAGGAGAAAGTATGAATTTTTCAGATATAACTAATGAAATTTTACATGTGTAAAAAGGTTTTTGACATTTAAGGCTACAAAAATAGTATAATGTTGGTTTAAAATCGTGGCCTGGAATTGCAACTTACGAACATAAAACAGGCCCAAAATCCGCATAACCTCGCAAATGCGATCTCAGTTTACAGTTTTACTCAAATGATTTATTGCTTCGCAATTTTATTAGTTCAATGTTAGATGATTGAAAAAGTTATCAGTCGAAATCAACAAAGTGTACTGATGAAAATGTTGCATTCCTTGGGATAGATTTGGGTATCCAAGAGATCGGGTAGTGAGGTCTAATCTACGTGAAGCGTTGGTGCTGTATCCCCGTTCACGTTCGAGTCAAGAACACAGTAGCTAAAGCTGAGAACTTTCTAGGTCGCCTCATTCCGGATATCAAGTGAAGTTGTTGTTTCTGTACCAACTGTTGCAATCCCTATGTTTTCAAGGTACCATCTTGCTCATAATTGGCACCATTCGCCTTGATGACTATTTATTAGGATATACGTTTTGGATTGATTTTAACAGACTATCCTTCGGACGTCATCTTCACGCATATTTATCACTTCTTGCAGTCAAACATACACTCGGAAGCACTAGACCCGAGTTTTGCTCCTGTAGGGGCTCATCAGTATTGCATAACCACCATCCCGTCTGGGATTTGAACTCCGGACACATCACATGGAAGACATGGACATTACCACTCTGCCAACCAGCCCATATTACGGCTGAACCGAATTGCCGATTCATTTTTGTTCAGGTGTCGTCTTCAGTGATAATCAGTCAGTTCATCTGGCCCGACAGCAACGAAGGGAGAGACAGGTGGCAATAGGTTAACTCCAATCGAAGCGTCCCACCAAGTCAGAACTTCCATGCAGGTTACGGGCTAACCTGTCACAAATCTACCAGGTTTGATCGATTATTCCCATTTATTATTCCCATTATTATTCACATTTAACAGTTACTGTCACTCAAAGCCAGTCAGACCTCCGAATCATCATTCTACGAGTCAAAGCCCGATAATGCGCTTTCGTTCCCTGGTCATGTTTATCGTCTCCAGCAGGTTTCTGTGTCGTATGAAAGCGAGCATTTCAATTTTTTAATACTCTAAAAAAGCGTTTGGTCCCATAACCTCAGTACCCTTTCTGCGTTTCTCACGACGTATTTGTTCAGCTACTGTTCACATCAACTACCGTTGAATCAGAATAGCTCGAACGTCCCTTTGAATGTTGCAATGTATTGTTCATATACTTGCTACATCCAAATGTATAAAGTTTATCTTACCTTACTATCTGCTGTTGTACTACTTTTTCTCAGCTCTGTAGTGTCATGAGGATGTTCATAACCTCTTGGTCAATTTTATCAGCAATAAATATACTGATAATAATAAACAATCAATCGCTGAGTTGATTATTATTGTTGAACAGTATGCTGAATATCCTATAGGCTTGTCAAAATATTTGCCAAATCAGTCTGCGATTCGGTTTTCAATTAGACATTCGGATTACACAACTGCATACAATCACGCAATTACGACGTAAACCATTTAAGACAGGAAGAAAAAAAGGTTTGTTTGACAAGACGTACGATGCCAGTTGTGTTTCTTGTAAAATAAAACTCATTCGTATTTCCACTGTAGGTAAGCGAAACAATTAATCTTCGTTCGGATAGATTCCCCACCCCCGAGCACAAAAGCAAAAATGTTCTTGAGATTGCTGCATATCACGTGATTGGGCGTTGGAATCGGAGGAATAGACCAAACAGGTGACAGGACACGTCCGGGCAACCTTTCGCTTTGGCCGCATGTCATCTGGCGATACTTCTCTCGCGCTCTCTCAACAATCAGGATGAAGTAAGTTGCTGCCAGCACAGCTCGGATATGTTCTTGTCAGAAAACAATTGTGTTGCAGGTTGCTTCATGCACAAATCTGTTTTGGCATCAAACATGGCTATCAGCTGAAGTGATTGGAATCCTTAAGGGACTAGTCAAGGTAAATAAAATACGATAATCGATGAGGTGTCAGTTCATTGAGTAAAACTATTTTCCAACAATGATCAAAGTGATATTGGCTGATTTACTAATCTGCATAGATCCATTGAACGATCCAGAACCTCATACTGGACAAGTTACCACTTCTCCCCCACCTTCCGTGAATTTACAAAATGACATCAAACCCAATCTAGGATAATCAGAACATTTTCGTACTGTCTGTAATTTACTAAAATCTTAAACCGATGTGGTGTGTTTTCAAATACTGTCCCGCTATTAGGAAAACGTTTACACACCAGCTATTAATGAGTTTTCAACTACTATGAAATCTATTGGGATATCCGTAAAAGTACACCACAAACGGTTTCATGCTGGTTGTGACTCTTTGGACACGGTTTTCAGCGTTTTGAACGCCTAGT
Source organism: Echinostoma caproni (assembly GCA_900618425.1). NCBI lineage: Eukaryota > Metazoa > Platyhelminthes > Trematoda > Plagiorchiida > Echinostomatidae > Echinostoma > Echinostoma caproni. The sequence goes on along the minus strand of UZAN01039810.1, from coordinate 27,063 downwards.
AATTCTTGTCAGTGTCGGAATATAGATCATGTACATTTCGATGAGTGAAAATGCGGATGAACTAATTTGTATCGTAGACAATCCGTGGTAGCTACTATACGGTGAAGTGGCCACTTCACAAGCACTGGCGGTGTCACCTCGACTGGCGATGAAACGTTGCAAACAAACTGCCAAGCTCGGCGAACAGGCGAAATGGAATGAGTTCCCGAGCTACGAGATCCCATTTTCAATATTTGTCAACAAATTTTCAGTTTTCAATGATGTCTCATGTTAGTAACTTTAGCATGGAGTACATAAGGATACTCCGTTGACGTTGCTATGACCCAACATTTTTTTTGCATTTGTAAGCATCGAACAGTATAAGTTAACGCTCATTTCACTTTGGAGAACTGAGATCATTGCAGTCTCAGTCTACATTCTGGTCAAATTTCATTGTTACTGTGGGCGAAAGAGCGAAATTCTATTTATGCTTACCTTTATGCGGAATCCGCCACGAGGTGTAACCACCCTATTTCACTCGGCGAACGAGAAAAACCGATTGGGTTCATAGTTGTGGGCAATTTTTCATCGCAAACTGAACGGCTGTGGTTTGTTACCTTGTGATTTATCTTTTTCCTTCATTGTTTGACACGGAACAAGATTGATTTTTCCCGCTTGAAAGTGCCTTAGTACACGATCATAAACCCTTGCGACACGATTTGGTACATACAAATGTCTTTGTGTAGGTCAGCCCTGGTAAATGGAAGCTGAGCGCCACATTTTCGTTCGTCGTTAAACCGCTCCCTCCTTCACACCCCTCCTCAACCNCCCCGCGACAGCACGACTGAGCGGATATTTTGGATCGCTGGTGAACAGCCACGGAGAGAGGCACATTCAGCCGGGAAAATTCACTGGGTTACCAACGAGCGGTTGTTTATACGAACTGAATACTATTGTGCCAGCCGCAACATCGTTCTTTTGCCGTTTCTAATTGCAATTTATCCGAGAACAGGATGGCACAGTCGAGCGGAAATCGCCTTCTTATTTATGCCATTAAATTATCATAATAAATTATGGATGAAAATGTTACCAGCGAATTATTTGAGATTTCTATATGTTCGTGCTGTGGTGTTCTCAAGGTGAATAGTATTCCTGATATAAAATAATTCCCTGTTGACAAGTAAGGCTGGTCAACATGCCTTAAATATGGACAGAGCAAAAATGCCTTTCGAACGGGATCAGCTTTATTTTATTCCGAACAAGCAAATGTGAAATAGCATCTACATTGCTCAACAGTAAAAGAAGTGTTTCTAAAGTAGAACCTGATTGATTATGGTGGGCGAGACAAATGACATGATCCGTAATCTGTGCTGATCGTTAATGGTTAATCAGAATGTGATGTCAAAAAGGGAACTAGACAAATGATAGTGCATTTAAAATCGTTGCAATTATACCTTTAAATCAGGTTCACCATTTATTCACATCATCTGGTTAAAATGATTGACAAGGTTTGCAGATTATTGACACACTACGAAACTGGAGGACAATTGGGATAACAAATTAATGATCGGAAGCTAAAAGTTTTATAATGACGATTACTTACAAGTTGATACTCATCTTTTTCCATGGAACCTTTTCACAATTTACTCGTTTCCCTGTAAAATAAAATGAGAACTGTTATACATATTTGAGGATATAAACACGTCTCCTGATGCGCTGCTGTTACACTGTTCTATATGTCTTGAATTGTGAGGTGTAGCAGGTTTTTACTTTGTCTTCGCCTGGAGGTTTCAACGATTTATGCTTAAAAGGTGATGTGAAGGAGTGTTCCCCGTGATGCGCACTCTACATGGTAGAAGACTAATGCGTACTATCTGTTATTCATTTTTGAACCAATAAGTTGAAAGAGTGTTTTCAGAGTTGTATGTAGTTCGCCAGTGGTAAAAACGGAATGTATTAGGTGGCTCGCGTTTTCGATGCACCAAATCCAAAGTAGTAATCTAAATAGAAGTGGATTGGCAATTGGAATCACAATGGCAATCAAATTGCGGACCTGCACCACTTGTGTGCCGTCTGACGAAATATTCTGGCAAGGAAGAGGAAGAAAAAAGAAGTAGCGATTACAGAACATCAAAAGGATTAACTAATATTTACAAAGAAGCGTCATTGTCTAAACAGGCATTATTCAAACGTTAAGACTAGTCACTTCACCACTGAACTGCTCTGAACCACACGCTTTTTCATTGGCACAGACTGTTGGCCTCTGATTCGTTGTTCTGAAAGTGTATTACACGTCTCCTTGCCTAAATTCATCTCTGAGGCCTGGATCACCTCGAGTTCGGCTGTCATGAGTTGCACATAATCCCAGTGATTTTGATCTCTCCACATAGACAATAGAACGCAAAATCTTGACCTATGTAGTGGCAATGCCTTGTGAAACTTTTAGCATTTCATAATCACGTTGCGTATATTGACTCCAAGTATGAATGACATGTACACTGATGGCAGAGGAGAAACAGTTGTGTCGAGCCGTATGAACTTATTCATAGCTGATGCAGTTAGTCAAATAGATTAGGCCTCTTTTTGAATAATAATGCTTGTGGAAATTTGGCGGTTGTTAATCACCTAGAATATATGGGAATTACCATTGTGGTGTAAGGTAGGAATTAGCTGTATGAAACATTGTTCCCAGGAGAACAGTGAAGATCTGCGCCACTTTTTCCTACAGAAGTCTCAAGTGGCTCAAGTACACTCTAGATTTTGTTTAACTTTGTAAAATATATTTTTTTTGTATTCACATCAGTCGGCAGTCAGTTGCAGCATGCAAGAAAAATCCAGATGCAGGTCCTTAAAATGTTTTTGAGCATATTTGATAGAACCAATAGCTGAGTTAAAAGCATGAAGTGGTTTAAGCTGGGACCAGTATAGCCCTAAAACGTTGGGTATCCGTGGAGTGAGCTAGTTGTAAAATGCGGTCACAGGTTTTGTGTGACTCGTGTCTAAGAACGTAAGTTGCTTGTTTCAACCAGATTCACCTGTAATATATTAGGGTATTGATCAAACTAGTGCAATACTCTGGCTTTTATCACATTCATTCCTCCCAACACTTAGTGTCTCGAGGCTTATTCACGCGATTGGATATGATATTGCCCAAAAAGTGACGCCAAATATATTTATAATGTCCACTTGTCTTTCCTCTTAATGGTGGATGACTTTTTAAATGTATGATTTCTCGATTTTGAAGACGGTTGCTGGTGCATCATTTTTAAAGTAACAAAGCCGTAGTAAGAAACACAAATAGAATTGGTTTATCAACCAGACCCGTTGACTTGGTACATGTATGCCACTTTCATCTCGTCCATGTTTACTTTGCCCATCTTCCCTTGTGAGCATTGGGTGAAGTCGCTTTCGTATGGATTCCAACAAGTTGACTATCCAACAGAATTTGAAAGTTTCTTCTAATATGTACGATACCCAAATCACTGAAGACCCATGTTATCGCGGTTGGCTTATCCCTCTTTCTAAAACTAGGAATCGTTTTCAAACACATTCAAATTTCTACTGATGGGCGGTAATTGGATGAACTGGATCTCGGAATCGACCCCTTCAGAAACTGCATAAGCTACACTAATAAAATATGATTAGATCTGACCGTTTGTTTCTACCATCCTCAAGCGAGAAGATATACTAACCTTCATCTGTGAAAAATATGATTTCCACCAACTTACTTCCAGAATGACAGTTATCGAAATCTTCCCTTATCAGTGCAATTACTTCTGCAATACGTAGATTAATGTGTGCAGACGTTCAACAACAGGACGCTCAATATTTACTTCAGTTGCAATTCTTTTGGCGGGATGGATGTTTACTTATTTTGACAGATAAGATTCATTGGAAAGCTAAGTTAGTGGATCATTTTTATTCGCTTACTGAAGTGCTCGTTGGTGATCGGTGAGATAAACCCAATACCATATAGACGGACGACGCGATTTGAATTTTCTGGTCAAAAGAATGCTTGCTTAACTTCATTGGGTATGCAACAACGGCTTCATGTACAGTGATCTCCACTACATTTCATATTGAGCCATCATTTTCCAAATGGTAACGTGATAAAAATTGACTGTTCCACCTGGACCAATCTCCATTATGGTTGTACGCTGATGGGGGTATTTAATTTTTATGATTGCCCGTTTTTATTTGTGTATTTACGTGCCGGTTATTATCCGTTTTACGAAGTTGCGAGTGTGGTCGATTGGGCAGGATTACCAGACAGAGATAGTGCCTCAATTTCTCGGTAACACAGTATCCTCTGACTCTTTTAGAAGGTGCTGAAACGTTACTGGTGCATTAGAGGATTTGATTTACGTGCTTCTCCCTTGTATGGTTACGGTCACAATGATTTGAACGATGATCTTGCTACCACGATATCAAGAAATGAAAATCCCTGATTTCGTTCTGTTCATCGCAAACCGGATATGCGTGATAGCAGTAGTTAGGTAAGCACAGTTAGGTAGGGTGAAATTGCAGAAAAAACTTTGGGAGAAACGCTGGTGAGTTCTGGTTGACAGACTGCATCCAGCTGTTGCAGTAAAACTCGAATCGTGGGTACATTCAAACGGACTGATAGAAGTGGGTGTACCGCCTACTTTTCTGGCTTTCAATTAACCTGGGTTGAAATAATCGTAAAGCTTCGTAAAAAATTCTTCCTCCAGCTGGTAGTTGACGATATAAATCGGTTTGCAGTCCTCTCGACTGCCACGTTTTTTGTAATATCGAAGAAATTCAGAAAAAACATAGTCGGTTTCATTCAATTCATCTGGTACCATATTGCTAGTCGTCTAGTTATCCTGAATTGCGGATTAGATTCCAAGGCAGTCCACGGTTATAACAAACAAGAAAGAAAAAATTTCAAATTGGGCTACTGCATCAGACGTGCGGTACAGAGTGATAATTACCCTCCTGGCTGAAGAAAGCTTGTTATTCATTTGTAAGAAACTGCCTGCATCCCGAGTAATAACGGGCAAAAGTGCAGTCTATCAACCTGAGTATTCGAGGATGCAGCCAACATATGTCTTTGCGGGCAAAAACGCCAGCACGAAATAGAGTTGAATGTGAATAGCCAGAGTTCAACAACGAAACTGACTTATCAGCCACCTCCTGCATCATTCCCAAATAGACGGAACTTCGGACCACACAGAACCTATCCTTCACGAATGGAACGATATTTTTGCCGATTCTACTTCTTTTCCACTCTTTCCTTCCGGCATTTTGTGAATATATAATATAAATAATACATATATATAAAATATATAATATGTAATATAATATATAATATAGGCCTCCAAAGTAGATACTTAGTCCAGGTTTCACCACTACTGAAGGTTTGCAAAATGTTCCCCTAAAACTCGAAAACTGGATGCATTTATGATTTTGATTGGTCGATCATCATAAATTATAATCACTTATTATATTGTAAGTGGAATGAGCAGCATGCACTAATTTAAGAGGTGAACTGTGAAGCCGAAAATGGAGAAAACTGAAATTCCTGAAAGAAAAGCAAACGTGAATCCCAACAATTAATAATGTACAGCCGGTGAACATTTGTTGCTCGGTTTACAAAGGCATCCAATTCCTTCCCCTTGAATATAATTGTGAATTTATTCCATAGATGAAGAATTTGTAATTTTCAGCTATCGACCCATGGTATTTTGAGGGTTCCGATTGTTCCATTCGAGTAAATACGAAATACATTATCGCTAACTGCATCCTCTATTCGAATAGCAAAATTCCTTGTTTTGAGCGGAAACTCTTACATCTGAGCAATACTGGATTTCTGTCCATTCTGCGCCAATTAAGAAACACAAAAATTGTATATTTTTGTTTTGCATACTCGTTCTACTCTCAGTATTGTGTGGCGGAAAGAAAGTTGGCAGACTTTCTTGTGACAATCACAGAGAAACTAGTTTTTCAACATTATTGTCCAAATTCATTCTTAAGCCCTAGTCTACTGATGGTCTGTCACGCACGAATAATGCAAACGTGGGAATCAAGCTGATTTTTGGCCCAGAAGGGACTATACCAACCAAATTTGCACTCTTTGTCACATCCTAAAACACAAGCCATTGTTTATCTAAACCCAGCACCTTTCTCTTCCTCAATTTGGAAGCAGTCTTCAACTCATTCAATCACACTAACCTTTGACGGCGTCTCTCCCTGAAGAGTGTCTTTGAGGAGTTTATTTCAGTTTTACGATCCATTTGTGCTAATAACCGGGGCTGAGTTCGAGTTTGGAGCACATTTTTGCTCCCGATAACACCAGAAAGTAGTGTACTGCTGCAGTTTGGACAGTTGTGACTCAACGTTATGAGAACAAGATACAGATAAATTGTCAGTGCTCCAGCATTGCCATCTGCCCCAAACTCTAAGGGTTTGGTGAAGAAACGAGACAAGCAATGCTAGGGTTAGGAGCTGAATTTTGGGTAACCACGGTTGCACAACAGAGAGAGAGAGCGGTCTAAAAGTTCGTTGATTGGAACATGTAGTTCGCATGTCTCTAGATAGATTGCCACGGCAAGCTTCGTTTTCCGAGCAGGTAATGGGTGGAAAACAATAAAGTGTAATCAAATTAAGGGTAGAGACAGCCTGGTCAAAATCCGTGCTCACATACGTCGCGTCCTGCTTCCAGGATAGGCTTCTTGAAATCATTATGATCGATAGGTAGACGCACTGGACGATTCAACTGAGTGTCGTAAACAAAGTCGCCTGAGCATCTCAATTTCTTTTCCTCTTTAGCCTTCAGAAAATATATATTTCCACCATGAAACTGATTGCAACATTTCAGTCTTTCCTTTATTCTTTTATGCGAATGGAAGGTGATGAGATAACAGCCGAAACCGCCGCATAAAATTGCATTGTTTATGGTTGTAGAACTGAACTAGTCTGCTTGTGTCTGAGAGTGGATACAAAAGTACTCAGTAATAGTTCGACCGAAGGAAGTTTCCATAAATATACCGGTTGTTTTTACTATCCTGTACCATACAAAGTGAATTACAACTTAAACATGCACATTCAGCAGGTGCCCAGGTAACAAGCTGAAAATCTAAAATCACGTATCTTGTCCACCACCCGCTGGAACTGAACAAATAATATTTTTGGGGCCAAGTTACTAATACGAATTAGCCAAATAAAACTACGAACCTTTAGCGATATTTCTAGGTTTAACCAATTTGCATTAGTCTTTACTCCACTTCCGATAGCTTGGAAAGCATAACGTCCCATTAATGACTACTAGAACTAAGTTCAGTATTCATCCGTATATAAATGTACTCGATTAACGACAGTCACTTACTGCGCGTTACAATTGAAGGCTTATCCTAGTCAGGCATCCTGTTGGAGCTTATTTACCTCCTTAGGTACTTCTTTGGAGTTGTCAACTGAGGTGTTTATAATGATCTAATTGTTCTATACCACACAACCCGAAAGAGATACACGTCTACAAACTCATATTAACCTGCACTCAAAACAGTAAATTTTTTGTTCGATTGTATGTGTGGAATATCGTCATTGTTGCTGAACATTAAATATTTGCCCTGCATGCGCTTTGAAAACAGTGGTTATCGATTTATTCTCCCTCCTAAAAGTAAATGTTATTTACCGTGATAAATGTTAATAATGTCATTCACGGAGGGGAAGCTTATATTATTTATCATTTACTAAAAACTGGTACACTTTTTCATTCATTGACTGGCACTAAAGCACGAGCAAAAATTAATCCAATCCTGCGTTCAAGAAATCCTGTCCTTTATTTATACTTCACACATATCGCAGTCCGAACTGTGTACCAGACACACTATAGTCTGATAATCTTTGTGAGGGGAGTAAAACATGCACGGGCTGCTAGAGGGTGCAATACCGCCTGGTTGAACAGATCAAAGAATCTTATTTTCTTGAGGATTCGTCTTGTGAAAACCTGCTTTGCAAGGCAGCAATGCCATGTTTCTAAACTGCAACTTATTGGAGACCGATTTCCGGGTCAAGAGGTTATGCACATCTTGTAGGTAGTCAAACGTACAACGTGTTCAATGCACCCGGAAGCCCAAACAAACCGGCAACCCAAATCAAGAGAGTTAGGTTCAAACATCTCGTCCTCATTGGTTTGAAATCATGAGGGTTGGCCAACTCCCCCACTGTTGAGCTACCAGTGGTTCTTCGACCCGGGTAAAACCCCGTATGTCGAGTTATCTTCCTCTAATTTTCGTGAGAACACCTCCGGGACATCAACACATAGCGTAGCATTTTGTTATTTGAAACAGTTTCTAACACCGAAGCATTTTGCGATAAACGATGGAAGGGTGATTACACATAACTTAAGATACACCCCGATAATACGGAGGCCGAATACCTTCTACTTGTTTCAAAACCATTTCCTACTAAAATAGTCCTGTTTTAACCACTCTGTGTCTGAAATAAGATGAACACAGATTGACGAACAGAAATTAAAAATAAGGTCGAGGACAGACTGGAAACTGACCAAGAGTCGAACAAACTGAGAATGAATCATGAATCTCGTATGGAATTCCGCGGGTTGAAAACTGCAAGCCGAACGAATACTCGGAAGTCTAAATCAGCTGAAAAAACTCAGGACTAGGAGATGAGTTAAGCCCTATCCAATTGAACAGGGATACACTTTCAGGAAATTATTTAAAACGAATTTTCCGTAATTTGACATACAGAGAAAAGTGAAAATGGTGATTGAAATAACAAGTGGAAACAAAAAAAACCTCCACAACATTTCTAACAACTCTTGTAGTTAATCGTTAACAGATAGGTAAACAAAATGTAACGTATTTCTGATGTTTAACTCTATTTCAATTTTTATTGCGCCAATGTGAATTGTTGTTTTTCCTTTTTATTCAATTTTAGTTAACTGGCACTCATTTCAGCACAGATTTATTGCCTAAGGTTAAATTTGTTTCAATAATTGGCTGGAAGCGGCAAACATTGTCTTCGCTTTGCAAACTATTACCACTCGATGTCCTTCTTACCCATGACATAAATTATTGTGTAGAACGTCGGCGAAAATCGCATCAGTATTTCTTGTGCAAATGTACTAATCGGCCTTCTTGTTGCACAAACACAAACAAATTCCTTCAAGTTGTAACTTCTTCTCACTTCCGTGATACGTTCGTTCATTTGGAGGAAAAAATGGAGCGTAAGTTTTTCGGCGACGCGAACTTTCATTTCTGTCGGAATTGTAGTTTGCCTAATTAAAAACGCGCCTTTCGCTGAATTGCCAATTTCATCAGAATGCCAATTTGAGCGCGTTGTTGTTTTTCAATCATCCCACGTATCCATTGGTACCCTAATGAAACTTCCTACTTGTGTCAAGCATGCAGCGAGGCGCATTTGTTCCGCACTTCTATGGTTCGCTCACTTGTTGCTGTGATCTGGCTGTTTCAGTTTCCCGACTGACCGTCTATTTCTTTTTAGTTTCACTGTCTTAGATGATGTAACGTGCGTCATCAAAGTTCGTCCTTGCTGTTTCCCAAACTAGAAATCCAATGATGCCGTATTCTGTTTTTAACTTTGGCTGCATACAGCACGATGCATCAATCTGCCTCGTGCTTTTTCAACAAGACAACGGTACCAAAATTCAATGTTTTGTGTCAAATATATGTAATATATGCTTCCAGTCATTCTATTCTTTTCTTTTTGCTCAGTTATTATCGCACACATACTAGGTATAGAAGAATGAAGTCAAGAGCGATACCGTGCTTTTCGAAAATTGGAAAAGTTGGGGACCCAGGTGGTCGTCCGTGTATCACCTCCAAAACAACACGTTTGTGATTCAAACCACTTCATTGGTGTATTTCATTTCGATTCTTATGTTCTTCAAGCCACTACAACAAAATAAACGGATTTGGCAAGCTGCTGGTTTTCAATACAGAGGTTTGTGGAAATAATTTGAGATAATTTTCGAGTCATTCCTATCAGAAAATATTGCGTTTTCATACTTGATAATGTTTGCGATTCTCACCTTGAGGTTATTTAATCTTGGCAATCAAGGTCTGGCACGTTCAATCGTATGTATTGCGAGTTTGGCAGCGGCCAGTGAAGTTCGCTTCACTGTATTTCGCTGTATGATGATGATGATGATGATGACGTTCAATTGGCACCCATGCAGACTGGAATCTACGAAGATCGAAGTAGACAAGATATAAATTATTGCCAATGCGAAAAGTATGATTTTAGGTGATAAATATAACGATAACGCAATAATAATAACTCAATTTGAACATGAAGAAAATATGTTAGTCCATCACAATCGGCTAGTATTCTATATACCTTCTGACTAGCAATTAACCACCATCGTTTTCTTCCCTATACGAAGATCAAGAGGTACATCGGTTTGACCTCGAATCCGTGGAAATTACAAACCGAATTCGGTCAAAACACGCTAGAGAATTTCGAGAATCTTGACACTTTTCAATTAACTCAGTGAACAGGCATGTCGAGCCGGATCATGTGTCCACGCCAGTGCAACTCGACGATCAAACGATACAGCAAAAATGGTCACGCCGTGACCTGAGAAGTGACCGAAGCCGCAATCTGGGCGGAAGGACAAGCTCCGCTCCTCCCACTTTCAACCCTTCGCAGCAGTTCAACGGCGAACTGAGTAGAACACATNACATTGAGAACAAGAGACAGATTTGTCGAAAGAGAAGAACACATATATAAACGAACGGTTAAAGGCAGAACATTGCCACTTCACAAGCTCTGATGATGTCACCTCGGCTGGTGATGAAAGGTTTGTAAGGAAATGGCTAAGTTTGGGGAACATGCAGAATGAAATTCAGTTCAACCGCTCTACGAGGACCGATTTTCAAAACTTGTTGTATATATATAAATATATATAATAGTCCTTACGCGTAGTCTTTCTTTGACCAACTAGCCTTCGAATTTGAATAAATAACCGTGAATAAAGCAGGCAGTCTATAAGGTAAAATTGGCATAACTTGTCATGTGGAACAAGATATATTAACTTAACTCGGTCAGACATATCAGTGTAGCAGGGGGATTGGAAAACCACCAGTTGGCTTCAGAATCGTAAGTGATCACAATCACGTGACTCTTCTGACAAAAACACTTCATGTTCTGGGCAGTTTATACGAACCGAATAGTAGCCTAAGTACAGTCCAACTCGTCCTATTTTCTTTTCAGATTATCAGAATATTGTTAGTGCTAAGCGATGACCGGTTTAAGAAATTCGATATATGTAGTAAATGAGTTTAATTAAAATTAACTACCATTCAAGTCAATATCAGTTCGACCCGTAGCCCAGCACATAGTTCCAGACATGCGCAAGCCCCGCTGATAGAAGAGCATTGATGTCATAAACAGAATACTTTTAATATGGTATTTATTCCTGTTATGTCTTGCCAAGACTTTCGATCGATATCAGTGCCTTTTGACTATCCCTCAACGACGTTGCATAGAGAGCACACGGCTCAGAAAAAAACCGTCAGATTATATTATTGATCATGACGCAATACGCAAATATGTGGTAAATTAGGCATACTAGAAGCGACGTGGTGACGCATCAATCAGATTGCGTCACTGACACTCCGGTTGATCGATCAGACAACATCTGTCCGGTTCGCCTTAGTCATCCAGTCCGGAATCGATTCGGCTTTGGGCGTCCTGGACGCACTTGTGGTGTGACGCGGATTGATGCGTGGCCTAGCGGTTTCTGTGCTCTCCGTCCTAACAACTTCACATCAAAATGTGCCTTAAATAAAATATACGCGTTGTTCTAGAAGAGCTTCCTGCTGATTTACGAGTAAATTACACAATTTATTTATTCGCTTCTCATCTCCTTCCCCGAAACGCTAATTTGTTGTTGTAAAATTCAGCCCGCATTGGCGCTTTTCTCAGTTGCACAACATTATCGACGGACATGAGTACAAGCCGATGTTAAGATAAATCTTTGTAACCAAAACTTCACTTCTAATCTGGTGTGCCTGTGAGTTTGTAAGCTTGACAAGCACATCTGCCCAAGTGGCCCATCGCAACACACTTCGTTTCACCACATACTCCAAACTTCGTTTGGTTTTAACACAATGGAACAACGGGATGCTTAAGATCATTTTCAAACACTAGATGTTTCCTAGGACGTCACTGATCAAGTTGGCTACACACTGCATGGAGAGAAAGGTTACGTTAAGGCTTTGCCTTCCTTGCCGCAGGCGATTCACACTCTTCCCCCATATACACACACTTCAATTCGTCTCATAAATGTCAAATATTTGTGCATGTATATGATAATGTATTCGTCTACGCCTTACTTTCTAATTTTGACAATGGGTTTATCACGATATTTGAAGGTGTCATACTTCTAACTTTTATTACCAAACTGGATGAACTCCGTTATTACATTCCGAAGGGTTTTTGAAGTAAATTACACTAGCCATTCCCGCGAACCAGTTTTAACGACTGACTTTTGTTTTCACACCAGAGTGATGCGCTAGAACTCATTTGTTTCAGGCCCAGACAATTTTTACATCATCGTCATGAACGCAGATCAATATATCCTCGATGAATGGCAACTCTTTATATTCTCTCTCGCTACCCAGCTCACACTTGTTCTCGTCCACAAGGTTTGTATTGTATTGTATATTCTATTGTGCATAACTTTTGCAAGCACTGGAGCTCACATTTCAGTTAAAAAGCATACACGCTAACCGTCACAATGCACATAATCAACGGGGAGAAAAGTTTTCGCAGGCATGGGGACAATCATAATCCAAGGTTAAGACAAAGTTCACTTATTGTTCGCTCTTTTCTGTGAGTAGACGAGCAAGATACGGGATGGGTGAATTGCGGTATGCATTAATTCGAGATGAAATTTGGCGGAATCGGGAGCGTGTTGAATGATGGGAATGACAAAGTGTCAGTTCTGCATGCAATGGGTGGTCCGGATCTGTGATAATCCTCTCGGCACATTTCACACAGGATGTTACGTGGTACTCGGAAAGATTTACAGCTAATTCATTCACAGGAATGGAAGTTACACGAGTAATACTGGTTAGACCGCGTCGTAAGACTTTGAAGTCCTGTTTGAGTAAACTAGGAAAAATAACCGGGGAACAGTGGAGTAAGATGGGGAAAACACACTGATAATCAAAGGTAGAAATAACTAACTGCGATGCTCGAAACTGCCTTAGCTTTCGTATTTGAAATGAAAGGCGTCGCAGTTTACCAATGCAGTTGTGGATGTGAGTTGACCAATGAAGATAGCTATCTATTGTTACACCAAGATATTTGACAGAGTTCACCCTGGATAAAGGATTTTTATTAATCGCTGTGGAATATGGAGAGCGAGCAAGGCTATATGAACACTCAACACATTTACTGGGGTTCAGGGTTAGCCCCGATGAGGAGGAGAATGACTGATTGATAATCAACACATTTACTGGGGTTCAGGGTTAGCCCCGATGAGGAGGAGAATGACTGAATTTGATCAAGAATATCGGTGAAAGAACTTAGATCAGAGTAAGAAGAAATGGGTTGGCACAACAGGACATCATCTGCATATTTCAAAGTTAGTGCCGGAGAAACACCGGGAATATCACAAATATAAGTGAAAAATAAGTATGGGGATAGCACAGCTCCTTGAAGGACTTCGGAGTTGTTGACTAAGGGTTTCGATATGGTCTTCCCCAATCTAGTAGTTTGTACCCTATCGGTAAAATATTTGGATAGCCAAGCTAACAACTGCTTGGGGTATTCAAACGATTCCAGTTTTTGTAACAACTTAGATCGAGGAATGGAATCAAATGCAGAAGAGTAGTCGAGATAAACACACCAAACAGACTTAACAGAGCTGTTCAACGATTTAGTGATGGAATGAATGAGGGTAGAGACTGCGTCCAGGGTGGATCTATCTGGCTTGTAAGAAAACTGTAACGGATCACTTGGAATGTTTATGGACTGCTGAAGGCGTTTGAGTATGGCCTTTTCAGTCAATTTAAGAGCTGACGATGTTAATGCTATGGGACGCAAACGTTATAGAGGATAGAGGATTTGGATGCTTTGGGGACTGGTATGATTGTGGCCGGTCTCCAACAGTCGGGGATAGTATAAGTGTGAAGAGATTCATTGACAATGGAGGTAATTGCCCCAGCTAGTGAAGCAGTACCAACTTTGAAGAGGGCTGGATGTATGTCATCCGGGTCTGCAGCAGAAGACGATTTGCAACGTTTTAAAAGTTTTAACACATCACAGTATGAGAGTGGTTCCACGTTACAAAGCAGGAATGCGGCATTTAAAAAAGTCTTATACCTTGCCACAGATGTTTGCTGTTTCCAGTCCTCAGAATTTGATCAGAGAATAATACGTTCAATCTATTTACTTCAGCTTTAATAAGCCTGGACAAACACCTAACAGCTGAAGCCTTGTGAGATTTGTACGCACGTTCCTTTTGTCGTCGCAGTGACTTCAGCAGGGCAGAGTTTATTCTTTCGTTGGACACATAGAGACATTGAACAGGGCAGCAGTATGTAAAAATGGCGTTGATTATTTGGGTGTATAGGGGGATACATGTGAGCAGAGAAGAAGATGAAAACCATCGGGAGGCCTGTCTGAGATATTCATTCAGGAGGGAAACACGTGCAAGTGAGAAGTTACGAAAACGAAATCTGATGTGCTCAGATTGGGAGGAAGATTTGTACGCAGTATGTGAATAATCTTTAGGTCGAACAAAGAGTAAGCAGTGGTCACCGGAAGAAATAGAAGCTTTTAGTGCTAAAGAAAAAAGAGTTGGGTGGTTGGTAATAACTCTGTCCAGTACAGTGTTATCTCTAATGGGAGAGTGACAGAGATCTGTCATACCCAATGATAAAATTAGATAAGTGCTAGTATGGTTGAAGTCACCAACGACTATGTGCAGGTTAATATCTAAAAGTGGGGCAATGAAAGGTATGAACGAGTCGAAAAATGACATACGATCAGACTGTGTACAGGATGGGCTATATACAAGTTAATCAAAATTGTGTGAGTAAAACGGGAAAATCTAGGGTGACACTGTATAGTTAGGCACTCAATACCTTTTGAGCAGTACTGATAAACAACTTGGGACTTACCACACCAGGAAAGATGGACATATGTGGCAACATCCCCTCCGGTCTTTTTTTCTCCAGTTCCACGATCCCGCCGGTTAACTTGAAAACCGTCAATTGACACTAGAGAGTCATCTACGTCCTTATTAAACCAGGATTATTGAACACAGACTGCACACGTTTTCGTATGAATTCTTGATCGGAGGACACTAGTTAAATCCGATATTTTGGGAAACAAGGACCGAGTGTTGGTGCTGACCAATGAGGGGCAGTCATCTTTGACAGATGGGTGCAATTAAGGGCAACTTGCCATCTTACACGCTTGCGTTTTTTGGTCCAGCCTGGACAGTGAGAAAATGGAGTCGCACAGACCGCTGAACCATCGAAGCATGTCCTGGCACGTTTGAAACAAATAATATCATCCCGTGAGTAACGACGGCGCATGATAGTGAGTGAAAAGATGAAAGTTCCCACAATGTGAGGGAGAGCGTGCAAGTGTAGCGCAGCCAATCGAAGGGTGTGCGTTGCTGTGCTACACGTGGAAACTAAGCACCTTATCGCTTTCTCCCGATTTATGCGCCCTGGATGGATACCATTGGGTTGTTGCTCACTCACTAACACCATCGTCTAGGAGAAAGGATTTATATGAATACATCTGGTATGGAATTGGTAATGATAGCTCTAGTTGATCACGGATAAGATATTTGTTTGTAGTTAATGCTCGTGAGGGTTAAGGACGTCTATTCTGAGAATAGTCCAGTAATACGGAATAGGCAACACGCAAATTATTCTCACTTGAGATGATCAGAAGCTTGTAATGACTGCAGGGCAAGAAATTTAAACGAACTCGTAGCATGATAGCAGGATTTCTTTATCTTCTTGACAATCACAATCTTCACCATGAATGATTGATTTTTCATTCCGTTCAATCAAATATCCCCCAGATTTTGTTGTTACAAAATCCCTAACGCATTTAGCGAAGCATACTCGGGGAACACCATGCTCGAGCTCCAACCTCATTACGATTGATCAATATGGTTCATGCACAACTTCATCCCGGGGTGTGACCCACTTGAGTTTCGCACGAAAGGTATGAGTGCTACAAACAACTGAAGACGGGACTACGCAGGTTGGGGAAATCAAATAAACTAGGAATTCTCATGGAATCGCATGTATATATAGTTAGGTTTCAATAAGATGAATAGATTCCCTATGCAGAAGACGTATGCGGGTTTGGTCCCTCGTGAAAATAAAATATTGAATGAGTAGTTCCACTTTGATACCATAGGTTTGATTAAGCCTACTGCAACTAAACTTATCCATTTTTTGAAACGGTGTTTTTAAGCGAAAATGGATCGTTAACAAAACATTTTGCATAATTATACTTGTATCCACAATTATGAGAATTAGTTGGATCAGCACTCACATTTACGTGTTTCCGAAAATGACAATTCCAAGGTGATTGAATGGGACTTCACAGTGCAGTGTATATAGAGAGCAACATAGAGTGGTCAACACCTACAACTTTTGCCCTATGTCTTTCGAATGTGGAATTGTGAAAAAGAACATTTCATCAGACGAGAAGGCATCTGTGCTCCACATACACTACAAGGGGAGGAGGAATTTCTAAGAAGAACACTGATTACCCTAAGGGTTGACATACATGCTCAGTAGAGAGCGTTCGAAGAGATACCCCGAATATGGCGTCAACATAAAAGCAGTTTAAATGAATTTAGTCTTATGGGGCGATACTGTTTCAACCCCAGCTTCTCAATTCAAACTCGTGACATCTACTCACGGACTGGAGCACAACAAACATAACCATAGCTGTTCAACCGATTTCATTCACGTGCCAAGCCGTTATCCCGTGCAACGGATGACTGGACACATTCGCAAGTCGCTGTCGAAGTTGATGACACAACCGACAGTCAGGCAATCACAATGTACCCGGGGTGATCTGTTGCAAAACATCTTATGAAATCAAGACACAACACTGATCCTATATCATCTTTCAAACCACCGTTAAGGAACCACATTAAAAAACTGTTAGCAAATAGTTGATTGTTGGTTGTTAGTTTGCACCGGACGATTTAATACGCAAAACGTTTGTTGAAGAATTCAATTCATTTGCCGTGAATTTTACCCTTCAATTTCGTTTTTGGCAATCCTCATTGACATGTTCACGTTGCTCTACTATGAGTGGTAGAATTATTATCTATCTATTCTTCCATTTATCTATCTGTCTATCTGGCCATCTGTCTATCTTTCTGCTTCTGTATTTTAGATTATTACAATTCAGTGATTGCGAATAACAAACAAAATGGCATCATCTCGCCACTCTTGACTTCCTGCGGTTTTGACGTCTCAGTTAGTCTTCGAAGTCAAACCATTATCTATTTGTTTTTATATGCGTGCAATAATTAATCATTTTCAACTTCTTTTCCGATTCAGATATCTAAAGAGGGCAGTGCTAAGCTGAAACAAGTTAAATGCCCACTATAGAGGCTTCCATAGGTGCTTTACGTTAGGTTATTTGCATACTTGCGAAAAACAGGAAAGGCGCCTCCCCTACCACAATCACCGTGAGATCTGTTTAAGAAAATCGGTGAGGTTTTGAATGCGACATTTAGTATCAATCTTCAGGTTGATCGATGAACGTTTACTGCTACTGCTAAAGATATCCAACGAGATCAAGGGTCAAAGCCCCATTGGTCCAATCCTGAAATCAGTCAACGGCCTAGGCAATGGCCGTCCGTCTCCACAACCGCCCTCCTTCTGCAAGCAGAAACTGCTTTTAAAACCCCTATCTCGCCGTGACTATCCACCTACCACTTGATGACGAACTTTCAGTGGATAAACGTTCCTTCATTCACCGCAAACTCATTCATACCCACTCTTTCTCTACCCACCCAATTTTCACACAGAAAACCCAATCGCATCGNCGTTGCATTTTAAACTGCATCTCCTTCATCAATGTCTCTTCCCACTACTACTTCAGTCTACTGAGCTCTTGCTAGGGAATTGATAAAGCACCAAGAAAGCTTAACGCGTTCGCTGACCTGCGGTCTCAATAACAACAAGTGTAACTTCTTAGCCATTTACTGATCTGAAAAAGCAGTCCGCTCAGTGCCTAGATGAAAGAGAAATTCTCTGACTCACCTTTGAACATTACAAAATACAGCTGAAACACTTCGTTCCCTAAGATGTATAGTTTCAAGTAAGGGCGCTTCAAATTTGGTATGCCGGCAACAAATGTGCCAAATACGATCCCATGTCCTCTGATATCACCTGACTTTCAGCATCACATGCACAGTTGTCAGTTACGCATGGGATAGGACCCAATCAAGGGTAGATAGGTTGAAAGTAAACAAGTAGTTTGTGTAATTTAATTTCAAGGGAACATGGCAGAAGTGGTTTCATCGTTCGGAACTACATCACGCAGTATCATCTCACTGCTTGGGCGGGCAGTTGACTGGATCACATGTTGTATTTCACACCCACATTTGTGATCCAGGGTCTGGACTGAAATCAGAATTATTGTATAAAACCGGTAATTTGATTTCCCATACGAGAGACGTCATATGATAACAGTGAAATTGCGCGCTGTCTAGAATTTCTCTGTTGAGACAACTCGAAAATTAACTTGGGTTTGAATGTACCACAAGTAGTAACTAACCTGTTACGTGCAAATATGTATCCCACAACAAAAGTATTACATCACTGTAATGTTCATTTATTGCTTCTAACAAGTAAGGATATGGTTTTCTAAAGCATAAAAGTGCATCTGTTTTTGTTTCGTTCGAACGAAAAGTAACCCATGAAAATAACGATTTTCATCGCAACCACGTTCGTCATAACGCGCGGCCAATCTCTTGACAGGAAGTTGCATGGCATCAAAAGATCACAAAATAAAAAAGAAATTACTGCTGTTATTCCGTTCTTTGTGGGTGGTTCTTTCTGCTTTTTTGTCTGAATTGCAAACCAACATGGGAACTGCGGTAAACGAAAGAGAGACAATCACGAGGCTCGTATTTTGGCAATCGACCTATGAATTCACGGATGACGTAACAATGGGCAGGACAAAGTAGTAAGTGAACACCAGTTTTAAGTGATTTCTTTTTCAGAACGTCTCAAGGGGAGGGGGGGTTGATTCTGCGATAAGCACAGTATGGTGCCCGCCAACTACTCTCAACGATGAGATTTGCGGTTTACTAATGACGGAGGGAAGGTGGAACAATGGTTGATCAGTAGCTAGATGGTGAAATGAGTATCATGCGTGTTTCTGTTTATATGGTAAGATTCCAGGCTCGATTGTAGACTGCAATAACGAATGGCACCACCCAAAAACAAAGAGGCCGTGTAAACTGAGTGGTGTAAATGATTGACGACAGTTGGATATAACAAAAGTAAGTATTTCTTCCTCAAATTTGTAAGAGAAGTTATACAAAATGACAAATGACAAATTGAATAATCATTTATCGTAGAAGAACACCGTGACTCCACCAGTCACAATTGGATTATGAATACATTCAGTATCTGTTGCTGGAGCTACCGTGAACATGGTTTAAGGCCATCAAGTATTAGCTACTTTTGATGAGTTCATCTTACACCAACAAGCGGTATAATGTTGAACCCAATAAGTTTCAACGGATATTTAGTTAAATATGTTACATTATATATTTTTACATACTGGAGTTGCAATTTAAATATATACGCATCGTTAAGTTGTGGTAAAACGTGACAGGATTTTGGTTAAAATTGAATGCGTATTGTGCTATTCATTTCAGTGAATGAAAGACATAGATCAAACAGATATTGAACTAACTGTGCGCCGTTGTTTACTCAACATGTGGAATAACTCAAACCGATGTCGATGGTGGGCTGGTGGTCAAGGTCATCAGGTTGTCACGCAGGGAACATATGTTCGAATCCCACCATTGCTCTCTCTCTCTGACTAGTCCCATTGCAGGCCAGCTATTTGATTGTGCCTCCCCTTTTCCTGGATATTGTACCATTGTGCAGCCAACAATGAAATAGGAAACGAAAAAGAAAAGATAAATACCAAAAATGCTCCAATACGATTGGGAGAATTCTCTTTAATGTTCGAAATTGATTTCGAGTTTAAATCATGTTTTCATCTTTCACATCTCAAAAAACCCACGTTCTCAATTCCTGTGTGGCATTTCTCTTCTCGTCTGTCAATCAATCTCGACCGAAGTCAAATTCTAGTGTCTTTGGTCCACAAACAAATGTTTTCTACGTTGGCTATTTGCTCATTGATGCGCATTCGCAAGAAATTGGTTCTCTCATTCCGACTCCATTCTTGCTTCAGTAACTCGGTTTATAATTTGGAGGGAAAATGGAGAAAGTGTCGGTATACTTTGGTTATTTTCATCCCGACTGAAGCAACAAATTTTTTGTTTTCTAATCAATTGCAATTTCGCTCCAAATTTCTTTTCAGCACATTTGTTCCTTCTTGTGTTTTGTTGTATCGGATTGAAATCACTGCTCTTCTGAGTAGTTACACAAGGATCCACAATGCTCAGAATAAACCGAGTCTGCTATCAAAGTAGTTATGCATCGAAAAAACACCTAGGGTTTACCTATTATCCTTCAAATCTCATTGTTTATCACTCCGAGTAACTCCGGGAATTCACGGATTACGCATGTAACAAAGAGAACTTCACTTCCGTATTCGTTATACGAGTATGTTTTTCCTGTATATTGATGACTAATGCCGATATAACAAAACATGGAAACTAGTTACATTCCACAAGAGAGGAAATAGAGCGTTTCTTGATAGACGCGGTTTATCTTTAAGAGAATATCTATAGATTAATAAAATAATAATAATAATAAATAATTAGTAGAATAGCAATTGAATGAGATCATCATCGGAACAAAAACACTCTTATTTTGCTCGTTGAGATGTATATACGACAACCACTGTAACCTTAAATTTGGGCTTTACTTTGGCTTGAGGTGAAAATGTCTACTAATCGGTCCAAAGATTGAGTGAAATATCAATTATCGCGTACTCATATGCAACATCGCTTTGGTTCATACGTTCGACACAGTAACGGGTAACTACCAAGTGGTTCATTAACTCAGATAAAACCAAAATAATTTTAAATAGTTTATCAGGTATTGCATTTTCTTTCCCTCATGATTCTGATTTTTTTTCTTTCAAAAATGTCACATTACGGTTTGTTTAACATTTTATGACTTTGGTGTGATCAACAAAGAACGCAGATTGGTACTAAGAAAATAAGGTCAATCCACATGAGAAATATTCTAAATAGTGAGTGATTTTTGGAAATGGGAGAACATATAAAGGAATACCTTTCACCAAATTGACCAATATTTTGAACACATTAGTGACGCATCTGGACGACTTTCTTCCGGTTCACATACTATCGAAATGTTATAATGGTTTGTACCCCCCCCNGGTTACTAAGATGCAGTCATTCCGTAGAAAATCGAAGCCGCGGGTGTCTGCCTTACTTTCAGATACGCATGGACAAACTTTTATATTCAGAAACCGATAAGAACCGAAAGTCTAACACTGTCCTGAAGAAGTCCACAGAATACTTAAGAAGATTCAGGTAACTAGTAAACTTCATTGTTTGAAAAAATATCAAATTTTAACGCACAATTGAAACCCCGTTACTTGTTTTTCACAAAAAACCGAATAAATATTCAGTGTTCCTCGCGAAAGCAAACTGACCAATCAGCGTGAGCGTTCTAAGTGTCCTCGCACGACGATTGCACCAATCGAAATGCGTCTATCCTCTAAGGTGACAGGACAGAATGTGGTGTGTTGCTCTATCTTGGTGGTAGTATCTTTCCCCAAACTAATCAACAGTTCTCGTGACCTCAAATACTGACCCTGAATTGGGCTAGTGTTTGCACATACCAGATCGTGGATAGACAGACGAAGGGACATTTGAGTGGACGGTGTTTTGGGAGATTGGCCACCTCACAACACAACTCTCGGTTTTCTTAAATGTATACTGCTGGACCTCATTCACGAATAATGCATTCACGAGCAGTGTTGGACTCGGAAAACTAAATCAAGTTTATCACTTTAACTTCGTGCTGCTCCATCATGGAAATAAACGACGACTTTGAAAGATTTTGTCAAATTGCCCAACGTTCTCCACGCAACAGTCTATCCCCTATGTATCATTCACCCGAACCGTATATGGGACGTCGAAGCACACAATGTGGTTATCTCACTTTTGAAGACCAAAGCCAAGTAAAACGTTCCTCCAGTTTTCGAGAACCCCGCAGGTTATCACACGTGCCCAATACAAGGGGAAGTGGGAATATCAGTTCTGCTAGATCCCCAGCTCGCTCCACACGTCACTTATCCCCAAATTCTCGTGGCGAACTTAGCGCAACAGCGGCAGCTAAACGAGCTTCATTCTCATCACATAATCGAATAAATCAGAATGACTACTCCGGTATAAAGGATTGCGAGGAAACAGGTGGTCGCTTTGCAGAGTTGAACAACGGATTGGATGACAATCGTACCAGTCCTAATGTTCGTATGAATGCTGCCAATCGTCATCGAGCCGGATCCATGAAAGAAGTCGGGCGAAATCGACCAAAAGCACACTATCGACCTTCAGCCCCAGCTGTTTTTCCGGACACACTATCTCCAACCTATGGATTTGAACCACATTCGCCCGGTCGCTACTCGAACCAAAACCAAACAGGTGGACCTGAAGAGAAGTTGGTTCACGTACGACGATTTCAGCGTAAAAAAGACGGTCAAGTGATTAGCAAAGGTGACAAGGATATTCCGCAAATAGAACTCTATCGTTCCGTCAGTCCGACCGATTCACAACGTGCCATGTATCCGCATTCACCAGTTAGCCAAACGAAGCCGGCCATCTACACACATGATGCAAGCGATCGATCAGACGACTCTTCGCAAAGTGATACTGAAGTGATTGAAATACCGGCCATTACAACTACGCATGTGAATCCAGCCTCACATCACGGATCTACTAGGGCCATCCAAACATCCGCGTTACAATCCCCACACACCCTATGTCCGGAAAGTCGAAATCGATCCCGATCTTGGGCTTACGTGTATGAACCGGATTCAACCTATCCGACACAGCAACACATGCCATCGCCTAACCGACTGGATACAAGTATTTCGAGACAACCACTCACTGTCCAAGTTTTGGGCAGCTCTCGTGTTGGAAAGACCAGTTTGTGCATGCAGTTCCAAACATCTGAATCGTTAGATGTCACTCTAGAATGTGGTAAGTGGATTGTTTCTTTTCGGATTCATCGAAATCTGACATGTTTACTAGTAAATGAACGCTACGGATAGAAAACAGTACTTTTTTAGTTCGTTCATTATGTTTACTCAACAGATACTCATCAACCTTGGTAAACTTGAGGCGTTAAATGATCATGTATGTTCAGTCCACTTGTTATAAGAGGTTTGACCATCGGTTTTGCTTACATCTGAAATGCATCAATTTATTTTGAATTAGTACATACGATCCTACCCTGAAACCAGACTATTAATCTGACGCAAAACGATTTGATAATGTTTTTAGAACGATATTGGTTTCGTTGGTTATCTATTGTGTTTGATGTGTAGCTGTTATCCTCTTCAAATACTTGAGAGCATGCAACGTGAAATAAGTTGCTCTGTGAATAGTGATACACACTAAAGATAAACACTGACTGCAGAGGATTGTGTGACTTCAGTTTTAGATGATTTTGATCCTATCCCTGCTGGTGTTGGCAACACAAAAGTGCACTACTTATAAAAACGACCAAATGTGTCAAAAGTGTTAGGGAGTTTACGCACGTCGGTTTAGTTTAATAAAAACCTGGTCTTCAGTAGAACCGAGCACAATCACATCCACAAATTCGAGTGGTCACTTAACACCCGTATTGTCACCAGTAAGAAATTATTGGATTTTAGTAGATGAAAACGTGAAAACAAGCTATCTATACAAATCAAGTCAATCCAGTTCTCAATTATTTGTCATTAACCAACATTGTGCCATTAGCAGGATTAATTAAACTTAGTTTGAACACATTTTTCTCCGCTGCTGTAAACGGGCTTCTTATATAAGAAAATTATGCATCTGTTGACTTGTGCACCATTAAGTTCACACTAGATGCGTTATTCTTAAAGAAGGAATTATGCGGTTACTATGAGCCTCAAGTTATTCAAAACACATTTTAAAACCAGTTGGACCTATCTGATGACGTTGAACAAGTTTACGTATATTGTAGCATAATACAGTTTTTACTCTGTTTTGTCCAGCAATGTGTACATTTTGGTTGAGAGAACCCATAAACCTTCCTGTACAGTATATATTGGATAGACCATCAAAATCTAGCTTTGTCATTCAGTCACGTGATGTAAGCGGCTGACCCGCGGGTCTGGATTGGTGTCGAGGTGGCCTGGACGCATGCGTATCTCGGATGCACGTGATTTGTCTACGCTGGAAGTGGTCAAATTCCCACATTGTCATCTGTTTCGCGAGACTGTCTCGGTCGGTACTGGGTGGATCACGTGATTTCTTGTACTAATAGATAGAGAAATAAACCTGTCAGACATTTGGCAGTGTACAGAACTAAAATTTGCGTCTTTCAGCATAATTAGAATTAAAATCAAT
This sequence comes from Echinostoma caproni, assembly GCA_900618425.1. NCBI lineage: Eukaryota > Metazoa > Platyhelminthes > Trematoda > Plagiorchiida > Echinostomatidae > Echinostoma > Echinostoma caproni. The sequence goes on along the minus strand of UZAN01039810.1, from coordinate 2,309 downwards.
CATGTACAATTAAACTACACAGTAAATCTCTCCCGAATTTGAAAGTAGAATATAGAAGACAATAAAAGTTAATTTCTTGCATTAGACTGCGAACCTATTTTTGGTCGAAATGTATAGCATTATTCTGATCTTTCTGCCACAAATAGTAAACAACACGCATGAATTGATAATGGTGTGTTCTCGGTTCATGTTCAAAGTCATATTTGCGCACAACTTTACTACAGGTGACGAAATCTCTTCTGAACAAACGTTGTTCAATAAAAGCATTTGTCCAGCCCATAAGTCTTACCGAACCGAAGAAAACGAGAGTCTGTTAGTAGATCTTCATGGGTTTTTATTTGTTTGTTTTTCCGTCTAAGATGTTTCCCGCAAAGGTGTTGTTGTTTATTTTCCAGAACATCACAACTACAATTTCATCATTGAGACATACAGTGCTGCACATGACTTTCCAAGTCACTCAAAATTTACCGTGCTCTGCACTGACACTGTGTTGAGGACCGAGCAGTGAGATGTTCAACGAGAACACAGAAGATTGGTGGTGCTCGCAAGGCATTCGTACGATCACATGGTAACGGGGTACGGAAAACTCTGTCGGAGATAATTATGTGGGATCTTAAGAACTGATAGGTCATTTTTAGGTATATGTTATTAGTCGCCAACAATTAATCAAATTCCTTAGAAAAAAGGAAAAGATTGATGAACCAGCAACATTGTGTGAATCTGGCATTGAAAAGCGTTTTACACTCATAGTTAATTGAAGATTGTTTGACGGAGCCCGCAAACAGTTCTTTGAAAAGAAAATTCTAATAACAAACAGGTGAATGAAACCAAGACCGGAAAATAAATTGAAAACATTATTGAACTCCTTTTCTTATAATAATACGAAAAGAATATTAGCATAATACAAAAGAAATAGCAATGGATGACCACACCAGTAGAATGTTGCTCCCGTGGGAAGAGGAACAATGTTTTATATGTACAAGTGAACCCTTTTGATAAAAGAACAATAATAAATGGACATTTTTGTGACTCATTTATGAAAACCCTTTCGCGTCAAACTCTGCATCTTAATTTGTGCAATGGGACATTCGAACTGGAGTTCCAAAGTATATTAATGCTATAAAAATAACATCGTGTTGCGCGTTTGGGCATTTTGGTATACTCACAGCATCCCTGGCCATTCGAAATAACTGTGGTCCATATTGGTGGTAAATAATTCCCAGAAGTTTTATGCAAATTGCTCCAAAAGCTGCAAATAAGCTACGCAATATGTAACGTGTAGGAATTGGAAATTTGCAGTTCATTCGTTTATTCACTGCGGTAGAAAACCAAATGGAGCGGACTGGTAGATTTGATTCATTCAAAGGTTATTGGGGTCATCTGTTTTATAGGCTGCATTTCGGTGGACTACAGTGCTTTTCTGTATCCACACAGAGCTTTTCTGTGATTTACACAAATATAAGACACGAGAAAGGACTGAAGATAAATCGTTGAATAAGTATTCCGATTGGCCAGTATTCCACATCGATATTTTAACTAAGAAAATCACTACCTTTCAGTTGCTTCTCAAGGTGCTTTTATTCTTCAAAACACATTGGAATCAAGGTTTCGAGACCTTAAGTATTGGAAAATAATGGTGACATCTTAATGTGAATTGCCAAACAGATATCTACGCACTTTTAAGCAAATAGGGTCTACTTACAGAAATTGATAAAAGATGTTATTCCACGCTACGTAATTATCGGTTGCCTCATTTATTATTACAGTCAGGCTGCAAAACAGTTTATTAAGTTGTGTATTCGGTGATAACGGATGAGAATCACAGTTACTTGAATTAATCATCTGAAAAAATGTATGATTTTTATTGTGTTGCAATCTCTTTCTCGTTCGAGATGAATCGACCAGTACAGTTGACGAAGGGGATGCGGTGGATGTGATTTATCTCGACTTCGCGAAAGCATTTGATCGAGTGAATCACAAAATTCTACTGCAGAAGCTCTATGATTATCGCGTTCGAGATTTCGCATTTGAGTGGACCAAAGCATTCCTCGATCAACGAACCATATCAGTTCGTGTTTCTGATTCTGTATCCGGACCCATCAAAGCCACCCGCGGTGTTCCACAAGGGTCCGTACTCGGTCCCCGTCTGTTCCTCGCCTTCGTTAATGATCTACCGAAAGTGTTAGGCTCAAAAACAATACTGTTTGCAGATGACGCCAAAATCTGGAAGCTTTCAAGCACTCCAGGAGTCACTCAACGCAGCTTATCAATGGTCCAAGGAGAACGACATTGAATTTAATGTTTCTAAA
>UZAN01039809.1:98088-111633 GCA_900618425.1 Echinostoma caproni | reverse complement strand
GTGACAATGATCGAACGGAAAGCAACAGCACGGCCGAATTTGAAGGCCCCGCCAAGGTCCAGATACATTTCACAGTACAAATAGTATTAACAGGATAGCGGAATAGCCATGCAGAAAAATGATTGAGGAAAGCACTGAACACTGTCAAACGCCTGACGCTTACTGTGTGAGGAATTGGGTGTTAGATCCACCCTTATCGGGATGATGTGCTCACAAAGAATGCTTAAGATCCACCATGCGAGATTAGTTAAGCAAGCAAATGCGTGAAGATCCAAAAAAATTGTCAAGCAGTAGAAAAATGTATTGGTCCATGATAATCGGACCCGATAGATCGGAAACGAATAGATAAATTCATACAATTTTAGGTAGCGTGCTAAGGGAGTAGTGCCGAAAGTCCAAAAGACAGTGTCGGTACCAGGAGAGCAGTGTCAAATAAGAGTAAATAAAGTTACACAGAACAAAACTTCTTATTTGTAACAATTTATTACTATTTTCGTGATCGCCTCTTCATCAGTGATTTGCAACCTGCTATTCTGTTTTTCTCTTGCGTATTTACCATAGTAAATCTTTTAATCCACTCGCGGGTCCCGTGGAACTTCGACAATCCTTTCTCGGTGAGCGCAAACTGCTCACAAATAAGAGTAGCACCTCACAACTGCTTAGTCTATTTTGTTTGACTTGTAGTGACACTTAGTCCATGAAAGGCAATTACATAGCTTTTGAAAAAGTAGGGGTAAATTAAACCAAGAATAGTGTGTAGAGTTTCCCGTGTCATTCTATTTCGGCTTCAGTAAACCATGCGCTTCTTTCCCGCAGGTAGGCAGGATTTCTAACATGAAAGTGAACGGAAACAAGGAGCACAGAATGAAAGTTAGATTTCGGGACAACTATGACAATTTAATTCGGTGGAAAGCGATTAGTTCAAAATATTGACGTTTGAGCTAAATGAATATGCTTAATTGAAATCTGGGGAAGAACTGAATAACCGACTGCGGTGATGAAACATAGCAGTGGGAACAAGTGAGAAGCAATAAGGTTGAAGTGACTTGAAAAGCAAAATCCTAAGAAAACGGTTCCATTCCATTTAGCGAGTGAGAAACAATTTTAAAGGGAAATCTTCTGATCGGCAGTGAACTAGTTCTCGAGTTCCGCTGTAATTGATGATGGTTTATGATGAATATCATTTGGTAAACCCTAAAAATGGATAAGTTTATTGTTCGTCAACACTACATTGGAAAAAATCTTATGTCAAAAGCAGTCTAGCTACAGTGTCTTCTGTTGTCTATGAGAACTTCATTTCTATGTCGGCGCAGTAATTTGTTCTGTTTAGTGCCATTAAGTAAATCTTTTGTGACAGAAAAGTTATGCACAAAACTCTCAGTGGGGATTTCACCCTTTGGTTCAAACTCTGGCTTAAAGTACACACAGAAACAATGAGTTCGTTCACTTTCAAAAGCGTCACAATAAACAAAGTAGTTAACTTTATTTATCAATTCGTGAATGAAACTCCGACGATGTCAGTGATGAGTTGAATGCGAATAAGCGATCGAGCCTTATAAGTTAGTTGGCAAACCAGCCCGTAACCTGCATGGAAGTTCTGACTTGGTGGGAGGCTTTCGACTGAAGTTACTAGATTGTCATCTGTGTCTCCCTTCGCTGCTGTCGGGCCAAATGAACTGACTATGGCTGAAGACGACACTTGAACAAATTAAAATAACAATTGGGTTCAACCATGGTTTGAGTTGGTTGGCACAGTGATAACGCACACACTTTCCATGCAATGGATCCGGAGTTCAAATCCCGGACAGGACGGTGGATGTGCACTACTGATGAGCCCTAACAAAAGCGAAACTCGAGTCTAGTGCTTCTGAGTGTATAGTTGAACCGATGAATTGAGGATTGTGCGTAAAGGTGAAGTCCAAAGGATAGTCAATTCAAATCAATAAATCTCAGTTATCCCACACCACTACCCACAAGTAACTGTATGTTAAATGCACATAATAATGAAGCCAATTTTATTGCTGTTAATGCCACTTCTGTCAGTCTCAGTGATTAGTAGTGATGGAAAAAATCAATCTCCGAAGTCGATGAGACCTTACGTAACAAAAAGGACAGCCCATATGATCCGACTGCTACAGTGGCAAATCATCACCTGTGTTTTGTCAGTGATTGATTAATTTAACCCGTAAGTTACTCAGCAAGCCATTTACATGTCACTTAAAATATCTTGCTCACCATTTGACATGAGATGAAAAATACGAGGAGATTCATGGTTGTGGTACAACATTTCACACACTGTGAGTTTTTCTCTTTAATCAAATAATCGGGGTACTTGTGCAAATAGATAGTCGCGTTATTTACTTAATACATTCCTTCAGGTACCAAATGCAGCGCGTGTTCATTCGTGAGACCTGCATGGTTTAGGTCTCAGCTTAGATGTAGTCAGTATGGTCCAACAACTGATACACCTGACTAGTGAGTGACGAGTACCAGTGCGACTCTGTTGCTACTACTTTAGTCATTCCTTTTTTGTGCGGACCATAAGTGCATTCACAGTTCGATTTACCTCCAGTTATTGCGATAACTGCTTGATGACTCAGCTTTACCGAGCTACAACGTCTTTCGAGTCATGTCGGTCGGAAAACTGCAACGAAAAATCCAAACCACATCGTCGGCAGCGATAAATATCAGCAGTCGACCGCAATTTTTTACTGTAAAAGAATAAGTGTATAGGTGAGATGAACTGTCTTTAAATTTTAGGAAACAAAACTGCGGTTTGGTGAGTGAAAAAGATTATGATTAGCACTGTATGATGTAAGAAGATAAACTATGTGCGGTTTTTCATTAGGTATAGTAAATTGAAGTTTTTAGGCTGCAATGGCAAGATTCGAATAGTTACCTTACGGATCGAAGCGATTATTGGTCATGCAACTATACCATCACCGTCACATCACCTGGTGAAAGTTAAGTTATTTGATAAACTGATATATATATACATATGTATATATATATATATATATCAAAATTAGAGTGCCGTAGCCAACTAATTCGCTCGAATCAATTGATTTTCGTTTTATGAACATTACCACTGCAAACTGTTTACGCTGATCGGTGTTATCCTTATCAGACTCAATACGGGCTCTCATTTTCATGATGATTGATTAACAAGCTAAATTATGTTGACGTAGATAAGAGGTTTGGTCAACAGCTGACCATGATAATTAGTTAAGAGTTTTGTAATTCATTGCATTGAAAAACCCTGCGGTTTATGGTAGGGATTTATGTCAACCGGATATGAGATTCGCGTTGCGGCAGTGCTAAACATGTGTTCAATTACAATTGATAAATATGAACAGGAAATGCTGTGTTCAGAAAGCGCTTTGCAGCCATTGTAAAACATGATGTCATACCGTGGAAGGAACCATAGGTCTTCCGAACGCACGCAGATAACGTTCATTTTGGAATCCAAGAAAAACTGGCCAATGCCGTACATCTTTAAATTGAAGAATGAGGACCTCGAGAATGCGCCCAGTACAATCAATGATGATAGAGTTCAAACATCGGACATATTTGAATGTCTTAGTTTTGAGAGTTTCATAGTCGATCGGTATTGAAATTTCTAACTCTTAAGGTACATACACGAAAGAATTCAAACTTAAAGATGCTGAACGGGTGTCAAAGGCGCTCAAGCAAATCATTGCCTACGGGATGCCAGAAAAAACCGCGTTTCCAATTAACGCTACTCAGCAGTTTTCATGTACTATTTTATTAATCGGTTTAATTTTCAATTGTTGAGGAAAACGTAAACAGTAAGCCTCAAATATTTGAAGGAATAACTCTTTTGCTCCACGTACCACGTCACAAAGTGTATCCTTCAGTGCACGTAAAGTGATCATCATCATCACCAACAGCGCTTCATAATCACAGGATATGTGAGATCACCAACACAAGGAATCTGAGGAAATTGACAGGGTGCTATACACTGTCGGTTTTGTTTTATTTTAAGATAAGCTTGCACTGGAAAACTTCCAGGAGCCTATTTCGGTAGATAATGACTATGAACTTTGTTAAAGGTAAATACTTGAAATAAAAAACGGCAAAGAAGGACCAAATAAGTTAGTGAATGCTAAAGCCGTATCTTTGTCATACGCTCTTCCACGTTTATGTGCGTTTATCTCAGTACTACAGGATACTCGAGTTCGGGTGAAGCAATAATTTGCCAGGCTTTGGAAGAATAAATTATTCCAGCAATACACATACATATGAAATACGGACTAAAACTTGGAAATTAATCCGTGGCTTGGTTTACATCTTTGACTACCAATGGGCTGAGGATAAAACGAGTTACCGTAGTTCATTTTCCTCCCATCTGACCATCATCTAAATGAATGTGTTTATACACTTCACATGACACCGTGAAAAGAGGTGTGTTTGTCCTTGAGCTATAGTTAACTCCTTGACCGCCAGGTCACTCATCGCTCTTGATCGCGTGAATCTGGAAGTGCATGCGACATGTCACAACGTTCAAGATATCCAGCTGATTAGCAAATGAGTGTTAACCAAAAGGTGTGAAATGACTGAATGTCGCATGAACAACCTTGGCCAAGCCTTCATCACACGGATAATTGTACCTACCCCGTTATACTTTGGAGCGTTGACCGAGATGTGGCTAACCTGAAAGGAATACAGGCAGTGCTAAACCTACGGTCATGCTATTAGATCAGTCAACAAACCNAAAGATGAGGGAAAATCACGATGATGTCAACGGGACGATTGTTTTGTATATGGGATCGTTTGATATCCACCTTGAATAAGCAATACAGGCCTTGATAAATAAAACAATTGTTGAGGGGATTTGCGGAATTTTAGAGTAAGCTTGGTTTACCCCATTCGATTGTTCAGGGTAATCAGGTAGTCTTGATGGTCTTACCTGCGGGTTTCACTCCTTGAGAGATCAGTCATTCCCTACGAGGTAATGCATTCAAATGCGATGGAAATGTTTGTGATGATCAACAGGGATCACTGGAGAGCTATTTCGTCTTGTTTAGGACTTATCAGTTGTGCGTACGTTTTTATCAGGACTGGAACAGCGAACCTTCGGGTTGGGACTTCAAGCCCTTACCCCTGTGCTATCGGTTGACGATTATCACTTTGTGTGAATGGCTCAATCAATTTAGAGTATGAAGCTTGGATTATCCCGTTCGATTGTTTAGAGACCAATCCAAACATTTACCGTCTAAATTGATTGAACAATTCGCGCAAGTTGATGACCGTCAACCGACTAGCACAGGGGTAAGGGCTTGAAGTCCCAACCCGAAGGTTCGCGGTTCAAGTTCTGACAGGGACACAAAACGTACGCACTGCTGATGAGTCCCAAATAAGACGAAACAGCTGTCCAGTGCTCTTTGTTGATCGTTACAAACATCTCCATTGGAATTGGGATTTATGAAACCCTGAAAAAGACAAGCCCATTTTGAGGAAACGACAGAATATTTTATTTTGTTGTCTCTCTATTTTTTTGAACGAAGAGCAAAATAAATGTGAACCGAGAAGATAAGAGACCCTGCACATCAGTTGCGACCTGATTGCGTATGAGCAGCGGTGCAGATGGATTGATCCAACTGCTGATCGCGGTAAGATTCTCGAAGCACTTTGTTACTTTGTTTTGAGCTCTACAGTGAATAGACCCATTGAAATGGTTTAATCGGCTGCTTGGTTGTCACGTGGATGACATGGTTGCATTCTTGTTACGTCTGGCGTTCCGTCGTTAATTGGATCGATTGATTCGTATAGTCGATGAAGTAGAAGCAAGTGGGAAAAGTTGTTCGGTGCCTTTGAGCTTTTCAAATCACAATCGTTTCGATTTCCATACAATAAAATTCCTTATAGAATTTCTGTTGAACAAAAGATTAAAAACTTCTGAAGAGTTTTGTACTATTTGGTCATGCCATTCATGCTTTCAAATGATATACTTGGGAGGACTGCATTTTTAAATTCAATGAACATTTAATGTTTGTAGGTGATCTGATATCGAACGGGTGGTAGATATAATTTACGCGTAGGTATGTAAACGTTTCAGGTTTGGTATTATCAACTCTACCAAATGCTTAACTATTGTAGACCATTGGCGGATTACACAAAGGGTTTTTCGAAGTTCAGAGTTTACCACTTGAATATGCGCTCCTAATGCACAGTCATAAAAAGCATCAACTCTACTGTAGTTGTTGGGGATCAACAGTACTACCAAACAATGCTAACTACTTTGGCTCAAACCAGATACTGATTTCCTCGGCTGTTTGAGTTGAAATTCAGGATGCTACGTAACGTATCTCCACTTCTCACATGTCGGCAGATCCATCAGACTTTAACAGGCAGTGACCAATTGCTTAACGCATAACCCCTCAGAATGGTACTACTGCCGCTGAGTAAGAAATTTGCATGCATGGACCATTAGCTTCCCGAAAAGAAAAGTTTTGCGAAAGTTTCAACTATCAGCTGAATAAACCATAATTGAATAAATACAACTGACCTTACTCTGAAGTTGGAGCTAGGTGGGGAGTTAGATCGAAGTGTGACATATATAGTAATGCCATTTTCATCAGTACAATAGAATCAAATCGCCTTATAAGCCCCTTCGGTCAGAAGAAGAATTGTAATTGAATACATCTTTACTGTGAATTATTTTTCAACCAATTACAATCATATCTATGTGACAAAACAACCAGAGGACAGTACGATGAGATCAAACACTAGAAGCCACTAAAAGGTACTGAGTAGGTTGAGCTTCTTTCACGTTCTATTTGCCTTTCTGTTTGGTAAGAACCTATCACATTCGACTATCGTTTCTCAGTCCAAAAGGCACAGTGGTTGTCTAAACTTATCCAGTTGTTTAGATGCTTCTGGATAAAAAATGCACTCGTATTTACAACTTTGGTGCAATCTCGACATCTGTTGCTTCTCGCCAAGCGTTTATTGAACGAATCGAACACCTTTCAGGTTGAGTCACATGCAATTTGTTCCCTACGAAATGCGTCAGTTCGACTTGTTTTCCAGTTGTTGACAGACCCAATATGCATGAATAAATGCCTCCTAACCAAATGCTCTGAGATCCATGGCGCTCTACTGTTGATAATATGTTTGGTCATACAAACGCAAAAGCTTCATGAGTTGAGATTATCGCAAATGCCTAGTGCAAATGATGAGCACAACACAAAAGACACTGCCGTAACGGACTAAAGTTTTGAGATTTTGGACCTTGCGTCCTCCGGTGAAATTGCTCTTAAGTGTTTTGTTGTCCCATATGGAACACTGCTGCTATCAACACCTTAGCTTAAAAACCAGAACAACAGAGACTTTCTTGAATATTCAAATCATATAAAAGATCTGTAGTACATGCAAGCACCTTTGAATCCTAGGTGGCGGTTATTGTTATACAACGATTGAATGATGCAGAATGCAATGATTGACCAAGAAAAAAACAAGCTGTACTTTCGAGGACTACTGATAACGGTCTCATGCTCCGAACAGATTAAACGGCGACCTGGACGGATGGCAATCGATACAGTGAATTGTAGTAGTAAAGCGAGCAGTCAGAAGTTATTAGCCGTCCTACTACTAGCCATGAATATTCCATTTCGGTCTTTCGGTGAATACAAACATCAATCATGCTGTCATAGGGTTTTCCGGGTTTACTGAAGAAAAACATGCTAACAAAAGCAATCACAATTGAGCTGACCCGAAAATCTGTTGCTTTCATCTATTGGTATAATGCGTTTGGCTTGATTAACCCGGAAGGTCGATTGACTTTTTGGTGGACTAATTAACTCAAGGCAATAATTACATTACTCACTGTACCTTGAGTTGCAGTGTGTTTATATTTCCAACTGTGTTGGTATCGATCGATCGAACGTGCATAGTTTAACACTTTTAACAAACCGGAGCTAGTTGTGCCTTGCCTCTAACGATAGTTATTTTGAAGCGTGAAACAAAATAAACAATCGACTTCTTTTATTTTCGATTCAGATTCTTTTACACAAAACTGCGGAGTCACCAGCCTTGTATGAGTCTCGCTTCATTTCACCATTCGCGCAAGTTCCAGTAGGAGCAAAAAGACAGTGCCCCGGGGATGATGAGACTAAAAAAACAGCTGCTCATCGTCTTCGCACAGCATTCCAAATAACCAGCATTTATTGATTTATCGCCACGATGAGAAGCAAAATCCATTCTTGTTTTGCCTTAGACCTAAAAATATGATTCAGCATACAGGGGTTTGGAAGTTTCTTTTCTCTGTGGTAACTCTATAATGGCACTGGTTGCCACCTCCACGGTTTATCGAAAGAGGCTATATATATATAAAAGAAGAAAATAGTTATATATTTTCATCTAATGTAAAACTTTTCCGGACAGATCTGAAACAAAATGTTTCAAATGTCATTTTTCGGAGATCTTGATATGCCGAGAAAAGCTTACTTGTTGTAATGACAATAAGATATCAGTGTATCAGGACAACAGTAAAATATTTCTCGACCATTCCAATTGTTTTAGCTGTTGCCCAGTTTCCTGGAAGCATTCGCATGTTCAACATTCTTTACGAAAAAATATTCGGTTATCAATAGGAACTAAACATTGTATGCTGACTTTATTAAAAGTAACTTAGTTGGACAGTGGTTATGAATTAGTTTACACCAATGATAAGTAATCCGAAATTCAGGTGGAGAAAGGGCTTTGTCATAGTTATCACTGTTGATTTATCTAATTCATCAATGGGAATATTTCAAGAATTATGTTCGGGAGGGGATGAAAAGTGAAACAAACTGGTAATCGAGGAAATTCTTAACTGTGGAATCCAGACAGTAAAGAACAAAAGCTTAGCGGAAAGCAAGCTATCACCATAAAAATGCGTCAATGGCTCGCAGACTGTCCTAACAAAGCCTGCATAAACCAAGTAATCTCCCAACAGCACTGACACTGGTTATTGTATAAATTTGAAACTACTCTGGAAATCCCTGTGACGAAGAGACGTTTGAAAAATGTTGGTGGTTGGGGGGAATAAACAACCAAACTGTGTCGACAAAGTGATTCCCTAGAGATGTTGTAAAGTCGTGACATCACATTGCATACATATTCAGAATGAGTAGTGTGTGAATAACTCGAAAAAGTTCCTCAGAAGCACTCCACAAATTTTGTGGTTTCCACCACTTGTAATGTATGCATTATTAGCTTCATATTTTTAGGTTATTCGTGTTCTAGTTCAGGGGTATATTTTTATATATTAAACATAACACGCGGGAAAATGTGAGTGGGCGATTCTGGTCTACCCCGGACGTGAGTTGGTTGTCCGGTGGTAGAACGGTGGCAGTCCAGAGTTTAAAGCTTATATGGACCGGTGGATAAACGCTACTGATCATCTGGAATCGGGAGCTGAACCAGGATTTGTTGACTTTCATGAATACAGTTGACCGGATAAGCTGAAAAATATGCGTGGAGATGAACTCCATAGGGTGATCAGTTGCATATAATGGATATTTGTATAAAACAGAAGAAAAAATAGTTTGCAACCATTATCAATGAAACTATGTATATTTTCTGGCCACAAAATTAATGGTTAACACTTTTCTCTGGTTAGAATATCTAAAGACATGACTATCGGTCTGCACTCTGTTTTTTTCCCGGTAACTATCTACTTTCGCCTAGATTCCAAAATTACACGGAAAAATATCAATGCCAAACGTGATTACCGCACATGCTAAGTTCTTGAAAGCTGTCTACAAGTCATTGAAGTCGCAATTAACAGAGGATTTTAGCATTTGTACTGACAGGGTTGTGCTACACTCGATTTACTGGAAATATCGGCTCAAATGCGAACAGTCAATTATCTTCAAGCTGAAATTTGATAGAACGCACACGCTAGACAAGGATATGAATTACCGAGCAGAACGTCAGGAAGAAAAACGAAAAATCTTTTATATTTGAAAATTATTGAATGCGGAAAAAAGACATTATTGGTTTTTAGACCTATTTTCCATTCATTTAACTGCTTTTTGATACATGTAATTACATCAACTCACATCGGATCGACTCAAGTCAAACTAAATAAAGTGAAATTTTGAACAGTTTATAGTTCATGGGTGTAGATGATAACTCCTGTTTACGATCTTACCCGTCGTCAGCTCGGAGTTGAGAGAAGCGCACACATGCTGTACCAAGGCTTTTCAAAACTGGCCCGCACTGATTTATTGCCCGTTTGAACGACATCCTTAACGAATGGAAATAATGAATGGTTCAGTCAGGCGGTTCGTGCAATGTATTTTGTAAACTAGAACGTTCTTGAAGTCAGCTAAGTGATACACCGGTTTGGGTGTATTCAACAATGAAATACTTCAAATACACCGGATTTGGTTTGTAGGACCCATTAGTGGAACCACAGATCATCTATCATGTTTCACGCCAATGGAAATATTGAGTGCATTGGAGTTAAAAAAACAACTCATTTCTGACAAACAACATAGCTATTTTAGTTCTTTACTTAATCCTAGAGGGGTTTCGATGTGACGTTTTGAGCACAGGGTGGGACAGCAAATATGGTTTATCGTTCACTTGATCCCAAATTGATTTCTGATATGAATTAGTTTTCGAAATATTGTGTCACTCTTACTGTTCAGAATTCTGCCAACCCGTAATCCGCTTTGCATATCATGGCGTCCCAAATGTGTGGTGCAGCTTGGGCAGGGGACTAAAACAAAAGAAGTGATATCTAGTATCAGAGGTTATGCCAATCAAAGCTCATGGTCTGTACGGGAACAAACAATCTGGTTGAACCCCCAAAAAGCTCCAATATAAATTCAGTTTGATGAGCCATGCAATTATTTTAGGTTTTGTTAATTAGGCCTCCTCCGGCGGTGGGTAGCTTACCAGGTGTCCTGGTGAACTTCATGAACGAACAACTTCCAGTAGTTTAGGAGGAATTTATTTTGATTACTTTCCTCAGTCTGGACTGGAGTATGAATTATACGTTTCGGGATGGTGATTGAGTCACCCCTGGGGTTATTGTGTCATCATGTGCTCAATAGCCCCAGTCAAATTGTCACCAGGGGCGCAGTTCATACTGTAGAGAGATCGGTAGGGAATGCACAATTACCAACTAAGAGAGGAAACTTTGAGTTTAAGCAACATGATCTGAAACTCACTAGGACCTCAAAAGTGGGTGGTAGGCATGTGATAGTTAGGTACATATAGGATGAAAGTTTGAACAACTGATGGGTTTTGAAGAAAAAACTACTCAAGACTGAATGCTTGTGTTATTTTTGGATGTGGACAGATGAGTTTCGGACTAGAATAACACAACATAAAATGTTGCCCCCATGGAATTGGTGAACGGAATAAGGATTCGTGTTAAGGCCACAAATGTTGGGAAATGTAATTTGAGGTTTTAGCCTTTGAGTGCGCACGCAATTGTGATTTTCCATTGGTTGTGCATGATTCGTGGTGTAATGAATGAATACCGGATATGCAGTCAGTGCGCTGGAAATGACAAATGACAAGGATTTTAGCCTGGGCCTATGGGGCTGTCCCGGGAGACAACAGGCGTTGTCTGCCATGTATAGAAACTGGCTTTTGGGCTACAGTCGATTTTCAATGAACACTCTAGTTCATATCCACATATTTATACCCATCTCTCGGACCTGAATCACACGACCGACGTGAACGAAGGGCAGGATGGAAAAGATTACAAGTTATTTGCACACCAATACGCATATATTCACCCAGTTGATATACTTTGATCTATTCTACCTAACCTCAGAAGTTTAGTTGCATGTGTGAAGTATATCGGCGTGATTAGGCAGGACTGAAACGGATTCCTATTCTAAATTGTTCTATAGATGTTGTTATGATTATTATAGGCATTCTTGCTAAAACCTGGCCTAGTTTTCAATTGAAAAGGGGGTATTAGGTCTCAGCATCAGACATAGTAACATATATTTTCTCCCTAATCATCCGCCTATATCGCTTAAACGCTTCCAATCAAACCCAGTTATGTATAAAGGTGGTTACACTGCAGATTTTCGGTGAACTTATTTTTCGAGTTTGACTTTTATTCGGAATTATGCTAGCGATTCGTAATATAAACCATCGATTTCTTCAATGGAATGGAGAACTGACATGATACAGGAATATTTTGACTCACGTGATTCGAACGACGCCTGCTTCGAATCCAGAAAATCACATGGCAGTCATGTAGCCTAAGGCTTTGACTGAGGATATCAAACTTGAATCCAGAAAGATTAAGATTGTTCAACAGAATGCATAAGATTCCACTTATATAAGTATTTCGTGTACCCTCTATTTATAAATGAAATAATCTTATTTGGAGGTGACACACCTAACAAGACATGGACATGAAATTATGATAATCATACCTGTGGTTCGAAGGTTGCTAGTTCATATCTCAAATCCATTTGTTCTGCCTACTTGATGGGAGAGGTTTTGTCAGTCGTATTATCATAATGCATCAAATAAGTCACAATATAATATCGGAAATCTAACAATTCAAATATGCAACACCAGAAAATCAGCAATAATAATTTCTTCCACAACCATTCTTTTCCACGTTGTATTCCTTCAGTTTGCATAAAGCTGGCTGCGCCTGCCTTTATGAAAACTGTCTGTAAAATTGCATATCCAGTACATACAAAGAAAACGTAAAACGGCTATCAATAATAACGTTGGAGAAGGATTTTCTTGGCCATGATTTACCGGACAGCCACACTTTGATATTGGCAAAGTAGTATGAAGTTTGGTATACCTCCGGAATGAATTAGACCGCCCAAACCAAAGGGCATTATGATGTATCTACAATTTTCTATCACATCATACTGATTCGGAATTGTTCAGTAATACAAAAATATATGTAATAAAAGCATGGGAAATATGATAATTTTCATTATGAGCCACACAGATAGCACATTTTTAATAACTACCTGATATGTTATATTTTGAATACCATTCCTTAACTGAAAATCTGTGTAGTAACTTCAACAAGTTAATTTATGACCGTAATTTTCATTTAAATACACCACCTTATTGAAGCATTTCTAACTTTGTTTAAGCTAAAAATTAATAACACTTCTAAATCGCCAGTTTCTTTATCATACCTTTTTAGTACGATAAACAGCGGACTAGGTAAACCCTAGAATCACCTTCTGTTTATTGATGGAAACTGGCTATCTAAATCCCGGGACTTGGCTTGAGAACCACATAAGACCCGACTAGGTTAGGCATTTACTCAGTAGAGTTCGAGTCCTGTGAATGAGTTTGTCATAGCAGCATTCATCCTCTTCAAACGCGACAGCTAAATACGGCTACACTAAATTACTGATCTCAATTAGTTTCTATTCAGTGGTAACGGAAGGGGTTATCAGCACACATAATTTAGTTTCGCATCAATCAAGTAAAGACTGGAGAATTAAAGTCAACTTTTGTCAAGGTCATTTTTCATGTGGTTAATGGAGGATTTGGTTAAGTTTCAAATGACAATTCGTCGTGTAT
>UZAN01039809.1:66910-90990 GCA_900618425.1 Echinostoma caproni | reverse complement strand
TCCAAACATTGAATCTTTCAAACTGAGACTCGATGAAACATTAGCACACTTTACATTCCAACACATAAGCGAAACTGCGTGCATCAGTGGAAGAAGCACGTATCACGTGATATTTTACACAAGGAATTGTATGTATCACTAATTTTTAACCACCACACAAACTTATGGGACGAGAAAAGCATGAGCTTGTGAGTTAGTCCCATAATAAACCATTGATCTTTGCTCTTTGATTGGCGTGTTTTGCACCCCATAGTACGAGGTTCGAGCCCCGCCACCTCCACCCGACTTAGATGTTACGCAGCTTTACTGTCACTCAGTCCAATACAATGCCTAGCCCATCGGGAACTTATGTGGTTCTCCTCTCCAAGTCTCGGGGCTTAGGTTACCGGTTTCCATCACTGAACAGCAGGTTCTCGTGATTATGGGGCTTTCCCCATCTACTGTTCATCACACTTAGGTGTGTAATAAAAATAAATTGAATACCATTTTATTTGCCAACATTTAGGCTCATTACTGGGATGGTTTGTTGTTATCTTCAATGTTCTTAAGCAATTATAAAGGGTAAAGTATGAATTTGAGATACGAAACTACAGAATTGTTGCTGCAGGTTTTCTTCCAATTCACAACGTTTCGTTAGGACTCAGAAAAATAAATGGATGCACCAGGCTCTGTACATTCATTTCGTCGCTACAGAAAGAAGGTCAAAAACACTTGAGGTGCAAGTACCTAGTGCTTCTGTTTGATTGCAAACGTATTGCATACAACTTACTGGTCCGGAACCGACAGGTTTGCCGTGAGCTACTGACTGTTCCTCTCGTGAAAGGTAGTAGTTTTTCACCATGATTCCCAAAGATGTGAGGGAACATAGTAGCTATTCGAGAGGTGGCATGGCGGAGCAGGAGTCAGTTCGTGAAATCGTGTGTAAGACCAAAGTTGTAACATTCACAATCCTATTTTTGTCGCTTCCGATCCTGCGTAGATCACTTGTTGACCAATTATTTTGAATGTTTTCCTAATGTTCTTGCTGTGTGACAAGAACAGATGACTTAAGCAACTGCAAACGAAACAGAAAACAATTCTGGAGGCACTTAATACTCATCAATAGGTAACAGATCAATACACTAAACCGTTGTGGCCATAACTTTGATGTCAAGGTACGAGAGATCGCTGGGCTCTATTATGACAAAGAAATACTATAGTGCATAGAGTTAATTTGCGATCTCCCCGCAGCTGGGGCAAACAGTCGAGACCGATCAATTCGCAAACTGAATGAAAAATACCTGAATCACTGGGCACACCCATTGCAATATGCGGACTGAAGATTGAACTGAAATGCCATTTTCATTCCGTGCAATCCAGAGTACCTTTGAATTTAAATGACCTTGATCTTGATGGACTTTATGACCTCAAATTAAAATCCGTTCATTTGGAATTACATGAAGTGCTAAATTACTTTGCTTGCAAACACGCAGTCATCCATGCGTTACCGTTTGTTGAACTGTCAACTCCCGGCAACCTATCGAGAACAATGCGATGTCTACTAAAATTTCTCATCGAACCATTACAAAATAAACGAGATATTAAGTGCAAGTGGTTCTCAATTAAAAGCCTTTAAACAGTCACCAGGGACGGTTTGAAAGTTGTTTCAAGTGTTTTCTACCGGATCAGGTATCGGTTCAAATGAAGATGCTTTTCTCTTTACAGAAGGAGATTGAACAAACGGATGAAACTGTATAAAAATACATACCACCAAAAAGTGGTACCGTCTTGCAATGTGATCGGTATGCGCTCACGCAATGACCGGTTTGCGTCACATGTAATGTATAAGCATCGCACCACAGCGTGAACAAATAACAGATTTGCAACATGTCTTTTGCCCGCGGTGAAAAACATTTCCGACTATTGCTAAACCTCAGATGAAATCTGATTCTCTGGGGAAAATCTAATTACTTACATTCCCTACAGACAGTACTCTGATCCCGCTGACCGTCTGGTTTTCGCGGAATTAATGTGAGCGGTTTCCGAAGTGACGTTTTTCCGCAGCTTCAGGGTTATTTTTCTTCTCAGAATGTAAATAAAATCAGATGATGGATATCGTGTAATAGAAACGCTCAAAGGCAATGCATAATTTTTTCATAATCATTTTTTATTCTGAATCGAAATACTTTTTGCCACCTGTGGTTAATATTTCCTACAATTTATTTATTGATTTGGCAAGTTATTCTTTTTGATGAATCCGTTTTGCTAACAAAAAGAATATCTAAGATGCCCGTGATTTGATATAGACAATCTTGGTCCCATATCACTGACCAACTGACAAGATGATTAAGAACAATTCTCTCAGATTCTCAAATAACTAAGAGATGCAAGGAATTATGTGATTGAATCTCAGATCTCAGGTCCAAAGCCCCTAAAAAAAGAATGCCTGAAAAGTATCTATTGGACACAGAAAAACCCTAACTAAATATCAACCAACAATTTCACGTAGAAAAACGCTGTTATCTCATTTATTCTTTTGTTATAAAATCAAGTCGCATATCGCGTCTGATAAGAATTAGTATCTTAAACATCCATTTAGTCACTCTGAGAGCGAGGGTTATTGAGAGCGTTTACACATTTATGCACAACAATAATGAAATTTGTAATTACCTTGTGAAATGCGCTGCAAATATAAGTAGTCCAATGATAAATAGGCCACGTATGAGTAGAATAAGTCTCGTACTATTGCATCGTTCCGTCACAGTCCGTTGTGGGTAATTGCCAAGCTAATTCTGTTTTCTGTAATCGTTAAAGTTTTACGTCGCTGAGAACTTAAACAAATATGTCTGGTTAAGGGATGTTTGATGTTCTCTACAATGACGGTTGATGGATTATAGCAAATGCTGAACACACAAAAAATACCCATACTCTGTCTATTAGTTGCATTCCGGAAGATTAACAATCGTGTACAAAAATAATCCTAAGTACTTGATCATAGAGCTAGGATTTGTCAGGTAAATTCCCTCCCATTTATGTCTGTCTCTCTGTGTAGGATTGCAATAAAAGACAGCAGTTGGTTGATCTTCGAACGCCTATGATGTCACTGGTTTCTCTGTATCGTAGCTGCGAATAGGAACCGACGGATTTGAACCGGATTTTGGTTATTCATAGATGGAATGGTTTATTTTACCCGGAGCATGCAGTGGTATTTTCATACCTTCAAGAGACGCACTGGGATGCGACGATAGAAATCAATCCACGTTTTTCGTGTCTAGCAATGTGGGGATCAAAGCGGAATCCTTGTTCCATCGCGTACGTTTCACATGCAACTAAAAGCTGATGGGGAAGGAATAGACGGTACGCCAGAAGGTTTATGTAACGGAAAACCTAAACGGCTCATGCTCATCATTTTTGATGAGTTTTCTTTGCAGTATGTTTACAAAGTTGAACAAAAAGGGGTTGAGAGGCAGTTACAATAGTGCACATGACATTCTTCTGCAAAAATTGGCCTTTACTGATTTTAATGTGGGTCAGGCGATCACGAATCAAAAGAGTACTCAAGTAACCTAACATGTTTTACTTTAAGCCATACCAATTTACAGATTTTAGCATGTGCGTGTGTCCGTGCGTGTACAACGATCTGAATATGTCAGTCTCACTCCTTAAGTACGCGAAATCAACTGGGTTAAATCGAGAACATGATAGTTGAACCGATGTAACCTATGGTGCCTTTGAATCTGGTCTTTTTATTTTTTCTATCGCTGCAGATTTGGGTTTTTCTATCTGATATCACCTCTGGATTTACTTTTGCATCAATTACTGTGAGCTAATGGAGTCGACCGTTTACCGCGTATTGTAGAGACGGGAATTTCCACTCACAACCAGAGCATTTACATTTTGATCAGCCCTAAGGACAAAATGGTTCCGCACTGCTGATGGGACATAACAAGGATGAAACAGCAGTTTGATGCTCGATTGTAATAGTTGCGGAAAAATTCCTGAAGAAATAATTAGAACAAAGTCTTTAGCGCTTAGCGTCCCGGGGTCAAAGTTGCATTTGTCATCTGGGGATAAGCGCATCGAGTGTTTCACAGAACGAAATTTCTCCGACGCTCCCTAAGATGAACGTTAGGCTACAATTTTCAGGAAAGCTTCCAGAAAACGGGATGCCATGGAATACATTGAAGTAGCAAAGTTTAATCCCTGTAGTGGGATTCAAATATACACGATCTACTAGACAAAATGGTGGAAGTCTACACTGTTTGATACCCTTGAGGAATTTCGTGGTTATTACTTAAAGACATCTACGCTGATTCAACCCTTCGATAAAAAAATTAGTCAAGAGGGTACGTCGTAAAGATTCGGGACTATGAATCAGAGGCCAACAGTACTGATTAATCCATACCCGTGCGGTTTAGTCAGGAGCCGAGTGACCCGGAAACGCGATCGGTGATTGATTTAGACCTGTTTGGCCAATAATATTTACTCCTAAGTATTATTCCACTGATTTCATTCAATATATGGACAGCCACGTTTGTGGCCTTCTCCCTGCCTCTCGGTGACACTGGATTTCGGCAGAGAACTACAAGTACTATTCCTTGTTTGGAATATAATTTGTGACTTTTGTCTATTCTGACTATTGGGAAAATCCACAGTCTCTAATGAAAGATACCTAAATATTACAAGTTTGGAAGTTTTATTAGATATACTAGCATGATAGCCAATATATAACAGGAGCTTCTTGAATGTTCTTTAAGTTTAGCTGCTTGTGTATCTGTATCAGAGAGTGAAAAAATGAGGCAAATCGCGTCATATTTCAATGAATGAGATATTCCAACGGGTTGGCTAAGAAATATGCCTTTTTCATTTAATTTGAGTGTTGCTTTGAGAATTGGTGCACCGCGATACTAGTAAATAAAGATTCCGAATGCGGTCTCATACGTGATGCTATAACAAATTGNAAAATGGTCTTCTGGACACTTATTCAGTAGAGATAAATCGCCGGTGATTTAGTCTTGGCACCGTTTGTGAAAGCGTATTAAGAGACTGAGAGCAAATACCCATATATGTATATATACATATATATATATATCTGCATATGTATATATATAGAGCGAGGACCAACAACAACACCCGAGTTTTCCATTGTCTGTCTTGTGCTTCACCTCTCCTATTGGCTGCTTGCTCCTTCCTGAAAATTATATCATTGTACATTCAATGAATGGAAGCAACGTAAAAGATAAGTACTGCTATATATAATCTTGATTAGGTCTTCCAGCGAAGACCATAAGAAACAGGTGAGTTTTCGGCAGTATTTCAGTTGTTGGCTTTTCTCACCCAACTTAGGCGTGTCCAGTAATCCATTTGGTGTAATACAATATAATTGCGGTAGCGAAATCTCTTGGGGAATTAACAAACGGTCTGCTAAAGTAAGAACCACAAGGCAGCTAAACAATATGCAAGAAATGCATTCCATTGGACATCGGTATCCAATTCACTGTAACATGCGTCCTTTGAACGCCGTTCAAGGTGCCAACCATTCCTCAATGGTCAGTCGAGAAAATGACCACTGTCATAACCACTAATATGCATGTTGTTCGTACGCCTTTTCTTGTTTGGTTTCGAATCAGGAGATTTGGCCATTTCCCTTGAGTGAACTGCCAGTTATACACCGACCTGACTATAGCCTGGGATATTGGCTTTTCTTCCTCTCAATTTGTTCTGAAAAGACGTCTACTACGGCAATTGACAAGGGCTATTTTAGACGCTTCTTAACACATAAATTCTTTGCTAGGAACGAGGGAAGAGAGACCAGTCACCTCACTAAGATACTCAACCTTTACGATATTCAGGCTTTCTGGTATCCTCAGACCAATGAAAAACGATTTGATTCGGTTTAATTTGCCTCTTCTTTTGATTTTTGTGTTTTTTTGTTGCAATTCATAACCCATTTACGCAACACAGGTGGACACACCTTGTGTCTGACGGCTATAGTTCATAGGAAAGCTGATTGAATGGTATTTTAACTTTGGGCAGTTTTTGGACACCTGATGACCATTTTCAAAGATGTACCGTTGTGATTGTTTCTCTCCTGGGGCTGTGTTCTTCTAATGTGATGAATAAATCTTGATGCGTGCTGATGAATGAGGTCGCCGGAGTGTCAGGTTTCTGTGCTGGTTCGTGGATAGTTTCTCGTTTCTAAGGTAACTTCAGATATATAATTTAATTGCGCTCTAAACAGAGAGTGTCTATGTGCGCCCTGAACGAGCTAAATGCGAACGTAGATCCAATATGGGTTTGGCAGATCGCTTTGAAAATCGCGTGTGTCAGTCTAGGCCAAATTACCATATCGAGTCACAAAAGATGGTCTACTTTCCACCTTCGATATGCTCACCTCCCAGCAAACAAAACACAAGTTGAACTCACACTCCTACCCATAATCGAGTATGTGTTTGCATAATGAGATCGCCATGGAAAAAATGACCGTCGAGAATACGTTTTGGTATGAGATACGGTTGTGTCAACCACATTTTGATATCCATTCACACCAATTTATGCACTCCCATCCATTTTTTGCTAATAAATATAGCTGCCAATTCAAAAGCTTATATTTTGCACCGGTGTGTGATGAAATCGTTTTTGAAAACCACCCTATTAAAAGAATGTTTCTGGGCACAAATATCACACGACAATTCACAAGACAAGTGATTGTAAAAATGTGTTAATGACTTCATTTTGAACAGCAATAGGAATTCTCCCTCTGCAACGTGTATGAACATGTGTTAAAAAACGAATCTTCGCGATTAATTATAAGAATTCGCCTTTCTGAAATTAGTGGTTTTAGCGAACTGTAGCTTAGTGATGAGAAGCGCACACCACAGGATATTCAATAAGTGAATTGGTTATCCAGTAATGTGTGGATATTGTGCTGGTGGGTCAACTGCGGTTGTTTTAGAATCCAGTCTGTTGTTTGGGGATAGGTTTTTGTGATGTGTCGATCTTCAACAATAAAATTAAGGTATTGACTGCGTGTATTTATATCTGGCTACCTTCAACACTGTTCATTATCTTGAGTGTCAAATCAAGAAAAGAGCGGTCCGTTCGATTTCTTTAGAGATGAGAGCATTCAGAGTATTCACAACAGAGTATCTACCATTCTCTATATTAATACTTGGTACCACATGGTGAAGGTTTTAAATAAAGCAAAACAACAATAAAATGATTTCAGTGATCAGCGAATGAGTACTATACTAACAATAGCATCATAAAATCAAATTTATTGCTCAGTCATTTTCGCGAATAGAACCATACGACCTGATATCAGCTATATATACGTGTGAGCTAACAGGTTGATGTAGATGTATAAAAATAGCACACTCTGTTACTAAGATCTATTTTCTGCTGTCCATGGATATCATAAGTTTATAAATGATAGGAATCGAAAATGGTGGGAGAACTATCACAGATCAAGGAACATGAATCTGCAATTCTGTGGGTGCGACTTACATAGTCGAACTAACATGACAAAACGGGCATCGATCCACAAGATCTTTCACAAGCAGTCATTCAATTGAAAGCACACTCAACTGAAGTAATATTTTATCGGCTATATCAGATGTCATCTGAACCGAAAAATGGTTTTCGATCAATCTGTAAAACACATAATCCCTAATTTTCTGAGGTTCCACGTTTGATATTTGTAATAACAATACTATTGTCAATAAATCATTTCTCAAATGTATAGAATTTATTGCGAGTTCATCAGCCTTTTACTTTCTTGGGATCTTCGGGGTGAAAAACAGCTTCTTCTCCTTAGGCCACCTCAAAAATCCCAAAATCTTATCTCGGTCACATTTGATTTGAACAAATTACCTACATTGTCAGCTGATTGTGTAAATTTGGGCCAAACGGAAAAATTATTCTCAAATATGTATCCAGAAATCCCGAGGTTGACCAAATATTGTTTTTCATCTACTGGGATATTAAACAAAGAAGAACACTGTACATTTATTGTGGTTCGACAATTGTCACCCGTCCGGTATCCGAAAAAGTAGTACATTATAACGAGCAAACGTGACAAGTAGAGTACCACATAGTTGCAAGAGACGAGAAATCGACGTTAAAAGTTGTGAAGAGGCCTAATAAACGAAATGCCAATATGAACTGAACGCCTGATTACACCATTCTTAGCCAAAAGATAAATTGGAAGACATTCAGTTGTTATGCAAAAACATTACTATTCCAATTGATTAATGCATTTTTGTACCTGATTTTCATAAAGACAGATCACTGGTGCTATTTTGTTCAATGATCCAAGTCGTTGAAAATCATTGAGCTGGAAATATTCACATTTGAATTCAGAACAGATCTATCTTTTCTGGGAACGCGCAACCGGTTAGCCGTCGCAATAGTAGAATGCTGCACCAATATCAAATGGTGACTGGTCCGAGTCCCACTCGTTCTAACCCCCCACCCCCACTTCACCCCACATTCATTGCAACAATAACCAGTTTGGATTTCTTTGGGGCAGTGGCAGGTCCGAACGCATCGTTTCATGATTCTTCTACTCCTCCACCAAGTAAATAACAACAGCCTGACAAACATTTTGGTCATTTTATTTGCAGCCGCAAGGCGAACGTAGCTCCAAATAATCTGTGACGTCATTTTTCCATTTTCCGAAAGAGTTTGGTGATTGACTGCCAGGCCTTTATTGGGTTATTTATAATGATGTATTAGCATAACTACTAATCACTGGAAACGAACTTGTTCACCACCCTAAGTTTCATTTCACTTACCAACATTGGTCCTAATGAACGCTTACTTACTAATTTTTAAAGCTTTCTCTAAATCCATCTGTATCATTTTGTTCCGAAACTCCACCATTTAGAAAGCTAATTGCATTCGTTGATTCGACGGTACCGGCTGAAATCGAATAAGCAATAAGTGTGTGTTGACACCAATGGAACCATGTGATCTCAGAAGATATTTGGGCATGGAGAATTCAAAACCGTTGGCAGATAGAATATATCATGTCACAAATTTTTTCTCGACCAACCTTTTCTTAGAAAGCCTGCATTTAATATATCATTCTGTCTAGTTGTCTGTTTTGCCAGAATTTTCCTCTTTCTGAATCCCTGATTCATGAAGAACTTCATGAAAATTTTGAATCCTAAACCAACCCAATTGACAAAACTATCAGAAGAAATCCTTTATTATTCATTGGTAGTCTGGCACAATTTGCAAACCCAAGTTAAGTGAATTTAAAATATCTTTCACTTCGATTCATGGCTCTTTGATAGCGAATTTATAAGGACTAATGCTATCGAAAAAACGTAGCACTCAAATTGTTGAAAAGTGGTCACGGTATTAAAAACTGATACTTTTTAGAAGTGCTGCAATTTACAGTGGGCGGTGCAAACCCTGTGGAGGTGTTAAATCAGTCAGTGTATATAGGAATTTGTTTGACGTCCTTGTGGGTATTTCAAACCAGATTGTCTTCATGGACGCATGTGAATATAAGACAACTATTTGAGTACGTATATCGTTGTATTTGAACGGTAAGTCTTGTTGACTTTATTTCATCCATAACTTGAGATTTTCGTTCAATTTTTCGACAAGAGGTCAAAAGTACCAAAACCATTGTGGTGTGATTTGGGTTTAACCTTTGTCTTGCATCGTCAGATCCCAGATTAGTAAGTGCCAAATTAAACTGACTGAGACTACGTGTCGGAGGACCTTTGAAATGCATCATAAATTTTCCTCAGAGGGTCCTTTTATAGCTTCTGACACTAATCATACNTACGAACCAATTAGTATAATGCGTTCAGGAAGCAAGGTTTGTCTG
The DNA here is from genome assembly GCA_900618425.1 of Echinostoma caproni. Lineage (NCBI taxonomy): Eukaryota > Metazoa > Platyhelminthes > Trematoda > Plagiorchiida > Echinostomatidae > Echinostoma > Echinostoma caproni. The sequence continues at coordinate 81,167 of UZAN01039809.1, read as the reverse complement.
ATGATGACCTGGCTTCCTGGATCTTGCTGAGGAGAATAGTTGAATTCTGGTTTTAGGACACTGGGATGATATGAATGATTGCGTGACATAGGATGACTAATTGCATATTAACGCCTTCCAATAAACCCGACGGTGTGTTGTTACACCGCTTCGAATAAGTTACACCACTTACGCCACCGTCATTTCTTTAACACGGAAAATCACATATGCGACACTTGGGATAATTTGAGTGCTGCGCAATTTCAGTTGGAAAACAGCAATTACGATGAGTAAGGTTAGCCTAAGAATAATTGGTTTTCAGTGAGTTTAAATGGGAGAAACTCAGAACTTAGATGATTTTAATTCGTGGGGCAACGAATGATTCTGTTCCTATGTGGTTGACTTTCAGTCGTTCCTTAGTTCTATGCAAACATCAAGTGAGCTTAAATGAATTCTATTCCGTTTCTGGAAATAGCATTTAGTAAGATTTCATCCAAAGGGCCGGAAGAAGACTTACAACAGTTATCGGACTGAGAATACGCTACCACTCACTGAGTGGGAATAACCAGATGGTGCGCACAGATTTACATTAACTGTCATCCCTCCCGGACGAGTGTCCCCACAAGAAGGTATGTTGCAACGTGAAAGCTCCGGTGCTTATCCAAGGGGAAACGTCATCTTCCTACTATGCTCTTCATTGCATCTTGAATTGGAATTCAGTTGGTTCATCAAAAACACGTAGAAATACAAAAGAGGGGTGAAATAACCCTCAACAAATTGGAATCAACTTGAGATGAACAGTAAATATCGTCCCCTAGTTGCTATTTCAAAAGGAATAAACCATTTTATCACCGTAAGGCAACTTTTGACCATTTTTCGACTAGCTGTCGGTGTTCTGCAAGGAACAGGGAATTCCGCGATGTATGCACGAATTCAGATAATAACTACATAAACTCAGAATAGCTGTAAGCATGTGTCAGTTGTGTATCGAAATGGTGTTCTACAATAATAAGGATTGAACGAAAAAATGAACAGCGTTTTCTGTGCGAGGTTATACATGGGTAAATCTTGCATATTTGCGTGTCTAATACTACTAGAGAGAATCCTCACACAGGGATAGGTTCGACAATAAATACACTTCTTCAACTACCTTATGTGTTTCACATTATTGCCCTCAACTGATTTTTGTCTAATAAATCAGATCTGGTCCAACAGAATGAGGTTTTTTGGCCGTCAAATTCATCCAGGTATAGCATTACACACCGATACAAAATGCCCCAATCTGTGTGCTACACTAAGAATGTATGCTGAATAAATCTGAATTCGCAGCGTTTATAGGGTCTTCTGGGGATCACACTAGGTAAACTATCTAATTTTGTGCCCGTGTTACTTCAATTATTCATTCTTACCTGATAGGAGATGATTATCAAACTCCACCGTTGTAGATAATGTTTACTCATCAACTATTTACTATATGATAGGCACCTGTGCTGAGGCACAGTGTCACTGGAATCCAGGAACTATCGGAACAGTTACGTCTCGAAATCAAATTGAGAGAAGAAGTCCGAAACCAATCACTACGAGACTATTTCGTTTCGTATATTTTCATTGATTGCATTTTCATTGTGGCCTATCTTGATTGTGTCCGTGTCAATACAATCACTCACTAGATTTCGTACTTGAATTCGGTGAGAACGTACCACAGATTTTTATCTCGCAGTGTTTGTCTCCCGATTTTCCCGTTCAACTCATGTCAGTCAGTTATAATTTGGGTACAAACTTTTGTGCAATGGTCGACTATTAGAGAGATTGCGTTCTTAGCAGGGCGCATCAACAGTGCGGGAATTAAACTAGAAAATTTAAAGGGGAAACCTAAACGCTTATCTATGGGTGTGCATTTGTCGGCCAACACCTTGAGAACATGGGTTTAGTTTACTGATTTGGATTCCTACATTTATCAGAGTCCAGTCAATTCTGAAATCACCGTGCGTCGCGTAGGGCTGCTATGTATCACGGGTGTGGAGGTTCACTTAATCCCCATGTTTAGAATGTATTATAATGGGAATCATTTGTGGTGATAAATATAGTTTACCGGATAGCCAATGAGACACATCAGCAACGCATGAACGAAAAGATTTTCGAGCGCCATTCGGTCGTGACATTTGAGGTGTATCAAGTTTATTTTAGTTTAAGCTGAGTTGGTCATGTATGTGTATAAGAGAGATTTTTCGCCTTAATAATTCAACTAAATGTAATACGTCTGGACAGCACACATGGTAAAGGGCACAATGAAACCCCCAAATGTTTTTTTTTTTCAAGAAGCGGCTTTAATTCTCCCCATAGGGGATGAACATTCAGCTATTACACAATCAATCTTCTTTGGAAATTACATGGTAACAAAACATATGATGATACGTTACACATAAAAAAAGCCAATTTGGCAAAGATTTTGTCTAAGAGTCCCAAAGACAAGATCAGCGTTGATAAAAACCGTGCAAAGTACGGTATTATAGAAGACTTGTATGCAGTGGTGCGTGCTGCTATATGTTTATACATGGAACGAGTGCTAGATGTGGAGATACGTTGACTAAGATGAGGGTACAGTGGGTGAGATGGGTCAAGTAGTATTCTGGTAGAAAGTTTCTGCCATGCCCTAAGGTGCTGTGAAATAATAAACTGCACAACATACTCAAGGGATATGCCGCTGTATCGACAAACGTGTTTGATGGATGTGCGTATGAGTTTGAAGTCTTTGATTAAAAGAGCCGGAAAAATAACAGGGGATGCATAAAGCCAGTGGGGAAGGATACAGGATAAAGCAAAACGCTTTATTAGGTGAGTTGGGGTAGGAAGTATCTTCAAACAAATAATGTAAAAACATCATTTTCCAAGTATCCCGACAATTTCTGTTTACCAGCAGTACATGTGCATAAGCGGCGTTTACTCTCCGCAGTTTAGCCTTGATTGCTTTCGAATGGTCTCTCAACAAAGAATACTTTTTCGCCTTGAAAGTTGGTTCTTTCTTTCGACGCAATCGTTTAAGTGTGGGGGACGAAAATCGGTCTGACCGTATGTATAGAGTTTCCCACGGGCAGCAGGTATCATAACAGAACTTCAAGTATTCAGTCAGGGTATCACAAAATATAGAGGGGTCATTATGTACAAATAAAGAGAAATCTGTCTGACCTAATATACCTCTATATCTAATATACCTCTCTAGCAAGATGTTCGGGTTGGCATTGACACCGACGAAGACGACGATCACGATGCCGAGTGTAAAACTGATGATGATTGAATCTACTGTAGATCGTGGAAGATAATTTCACTGTTGCATGATCAGAGGTACCGATAGGGGAACGGCTGCGCAAGTTAGATAAATTCAGGTCTTTAATGAAACACAAATCAAGACAAGCCTCTAGTCTGGTCGGAAAGTTAACAACGTTTTGTAGTCCAAGGGTTGTCAAAAACGTGACATCAAACCTATTGAAGTCACCACACACGACACAAAGGAAGGAGTTTGCGTAATTTAGTAAAGTGGCGGAGAAAATATCTGTGAATTCGGTAAAATGATCAGTAGAACAAGAAGAAGAAATGTAAACGTTACTGAGGTGTTTAGGTCTGCATTTGTACAGTGAAGTACTGATAAAAATGGTAGAATACATAAAGACTCGTTTGCCTGATTTGCACCAGTTGTCATTTATGTATGTGATAACACCACCGCCTCGTTTGTGAACCGGAACGGGTCGGTCAACTCGGCAGATAGAGAAATTGTCAATTTTGACCATGTTATCATGAATTTCGTTGTAGAGCCAGGTTTCCTGAAGCAATACGACTCCGACCGTTGAATATTCACGTCTCCTTGTTAGATCTATTACCTCTGCCATGTTGCCAAGCAGGGGGCACACATTTCCACTGATGACTGCTGGAATGCAGATGTCTGAAGCTGATCGTTTCGTAGTGCTACCCGCCATCCAGCCCTGTGTTTTATGGGAAATGTTTTGAGATTTCCGTAAATTCTCCTCTCTCTGTTACGAAACGATATGCCAAAAGAAGTCAAATCCAGTGGCCAGAAGTTTGAAGTTGCTCCATGAAAACGGCAGAGTATTTCAAAGAATTTAAGATGACCACAATCACAACGTTTCTACGGTAACGAAGGACGTGTATCCCAGATAAATCCAGTGAAGAGTGATTGTATAGTTCCGAGTCCGACGATGTAACGGACCGCTCGGCCAATTTCGAAGGCTCCGCCAGACTAATGATCATCCCCTGTGCAAATTTCTACGATTTCCCATCTGACGGTCCCACTATGCGCATGCTCACACTCTGTGGTTAGGACAAGCACGGGCGCAGGTATGCACACTGACACACATGCACACAAACGTGTCTGACCAAATGCTCTGCAAACAATATAAACCCAAAATCCGCTTTTGTTCGAGCGATCGTTATTCTCGGCTCATTCGACGGATCTACTGGCTGTGGTCTGGATGTGTTCCGTTCTTGCCGTAATCTTGACTGTGATAATTCAACTTTGTAAATTGCATAAAATGTTGTTTAAATTTATTTAAAAGCGTACGGTTGCAATACAGCTTGTTCTTTTCGCCTATAATGTTTGGAGTTGAACACTAAATGAAAACCTAGTTTTCTCCCTCTACGGCACGAAGTGTTACCAACCCCATCCTACTTTGTCTGCATTCTCCAAGCAGCCAAAGCACCCAGCTTGACTAAACTTGGTGTGGTGATGCTACAACTCATTAGTTTATAGGGACAGAAGTGATTCTGCTTGTGACTTCACTTAACTGATTTATCCTGGAAAATGTGCTTTGGGGGGCGCAAGCTACTAGTAAGGCATCAGAGTAAAATGATGAAAATATCTAAGTGACAATAAAACACCAAACTTTGGCATTCACAACACAACACAACACTCAGGGTTTCTTCTATTCTGCGAAATAGTTCCATTCATGAAGAATAACTTTCTTTCATTTTTGGACAGTGTGAAATGTCCTTCTATACGTCCAATCCCACCTCATCAACGGACCCTAAATATGTGTTCCGGTTTTCAAATTCGGGGCTTGTTACGGTGCAGTATTCACATTTTAGTGAAGTGGGCTCTATGACAATAGGAAAATAGATGGTTCTCAATCGCGGGAAGAAGAAACTCAGTGAATTTTTGGATGCTGTATTAGGCTGTCTGATTTCTTTCTGGAATTACCCAATGAGACTTTGCATCCGTAAAGTTGGCGGTCCAGATTATGGAAAAACATCAGCACTAAGCGCAAAAAGTGAAGAGTAACTTGCTATTATGTAGATCGTATTGGTTGTACAAGAACCCATCAGAACTGGTTTTCGCTAAATATCACACTGTTCAAACGTCCAGGTGATGTGATTCGGAACCCAGGCAATATAACGTTTTCTTATCCAAGGCACCAATTTTGTCCTCTTGAATTTTAGGTTTGGTGTAATTTATAACATCTGCTGTACTAGCAGCACTCTCATAAGTACAACGATCGCTGTAACTTCAACACACTTGGTACCTGATATAAAACATCTTGTAAGAGCTGTCTCTCCCCCCTTGATCAGTGAGAGATAGAGAGATTCTTAGATGAATTCCGCGTTTGTTCTTCGAGTCATACGGATGTGGGTCGACAGAAATGTTATGAACTACCCTTGATGATAGATGAATCTTTCCAGCGAAGTTGAGCATACTGATACTCATTTCTTTGTGGGTGAGTACTTTTCTTATTCCACATCCGATAGTTTTGAACCGCATGGTACACACATGTGTGGACAAAAGACCTTGGTAATCGTCGCTTACTTTTTACGTATAAGGTTCAATGTTGCATAGCTGAAAATTATCGAACAAATATGAGGTATGACTAAATCATTCAAACTACGTGGTGAGCTGCGCGGTGCACTTTATACAATTGGGTTGATAACATATCGCATCCACAGCGAGAAGTTTTCTTGGAGAAATCGTTTATGCAAAGTCAAAATCATAATTCTCATGCTTTGGTCACGGAAGCACATAGGATGAGTTTATAAAAGCCTTAAGCACACCTTACTTCCAATCCACGCTCTGCAGTCAGATAAATTGATCCCTGTTGATTGTTGTTGAAGTTGTTCACTACACAGACTCAAATCAAGCGTATTATCAATGGTTACGCATTCCCTCAATCGCCTAAAAGCTCCTGATTTCATAATTTACAAACTTGTCAGTTTATTCCAATTGGTAACTGTGAGGAATAAAAGATTAATTTATGCACAACACTCTCAGTGACTCCACAAAATAATAAACCAGGTAGCGTAAAATAGATTTCTAAAATTATATTGATGGCAGCAAGCTTTACGTTGTTTTTCAAATTTATCACTAGAGGTCTTGCCATAATGCGCAGAATTGGTTAACAATGTAAAGAACCTTCAATGATGATGACAGTAGGTATTAAAACCAATGGTGATCATAACTTTAGTGTTAAATGGTGATAACAGGCCTGTACAAACAGGTCAAGACTTTCTTTATTCGGCCACCCGGAAGCTTGTATGTGTCGATTAGCCTTATGTCTGACTCGGTCAAACACAGAATACGCTTCAACTTGACCTGATCTAACAGAGACATCATGTTGTTATGGCATGATATGATCCATCTCATGTAAAATTAACATGCCTATCCTCTTGTGAATTGTAATACTTCAGAGGACTGTAAACATTTGGCATAGGCGCGAGATTTTGAATGTCTCATTGCTTTGTTTCAGCTGATAAACATGTTCTACAGCATAAGAAATGAAGCCCACAGTCTAATGATCTGTCGTACAGAACTGAGTGGTGGGCGATAAGCAAAGATTATCATTTGTTGGTTAGGCACAAGCGAGAGAGAGAACAGGAGCTGTGGATGTAAGCTCCTGCGAGCATGCAACATGTTATTACTAAGATATGGGGAGAATAATGCATCAGTAGCTTTTAGTATGGGGGATGTAGGGAACAAGCAAGTGTCGGAGCACCAATATGAAGGTTTGATTCACTTTGTATATAATCAAGATGAAGAGAACCAAGGTTCCACTGCCAGGGAGGCGTATTTGGGCTTTGTCGGTGTTGTGCTCCAAAATAGGTAGGTACATGAGTACACAATGAATGGAGCAACATATTTATTGTAAACGACAAATATGTAGCCAATTCGCAAACCGAGGAACGAGTGGGAACGGACGACTTGTACGAACTCAACAGTCGGCAAATCATAATTCANTCTTTCTGAACGCAACTGGGGCAAGGATCATGTCATTCAAGTCCCAGATAGTAATGAGGAAAGACACAAGGCAGGTTATCAAACTAGGAACTTCCTAATATTGCAGTACATGGAAGCCGATAGATAAGTGGATGAACCCTACGCTATTATTCAGTCCAGATAATAGTTCTCCCAAGTCCGGTAGACTGCAGGAGATGCTGTTCGATTGCGTGTGAAGGGGTGAGTAGGAATAGTGGAGAATAGCTCTATCCTTAACCCTATGAATCAGGCTTGAGATAGAAAAGAGTCGTTGATTACCAATGAAAATGGCACCCTGGATAGCACCGAAGGCAAACACAGTTAAGCGAACAAGTTTGTTTTACGTTGCTTATCAACTGGCTAATAAGTCACATTTTACATGTCATCATTTTGTAGCGAAAAAAGTAAACAAAACAAATGGATGGTCCAATGGAGATATTTTTGTCACCTGCGTCAGTTCTACAAACCGGATATGGCTGATCTTGCTATCGGATCGTTTTTGTGCTTGGCCTTTGTTACTCGTGTGGTTTAAGTTGGGAGGGAAAGTAGGGGGGAAGACAGACCGCTATGGAAGGCTAACTAATTTCACACCATTTTCTGGTGCACAAGGAAGGGGGAGTTATACAGACCAACTTCAACCGCTTCTGCGATGGTTTGTATGCTATTTTTAATCGGTTTAGGTCGGCTAACCCGAACACGGTAGAGATGCCGAAATCCTTCATTCACAAACACTGTATGATCGGATTTGATGAGGTATGAAACAAAGGCACTTGTAATAGTTTTAATTCCACCAGAGTTCTGCCAGGCCGGACGATGCTCCCGAACACTTGTAGATAGGCATCTGCTTGTGTGTTTTCTCTGTTTTCTTTCATTATGTACCACTAGCGTATTCCGGGAATGGAAACGGCACCAAAAGCTGTGGAACATCAGCATACACAAACCGTGGAGTTGGCCTCAAAATCCGTGATGGTGATAGAGAAATGGCTGAGAAAAGGTCAAACTTCTTGAGCAGGGTACTGAATATACATAATTCCTCCAAAAACCCAACATACAAACTCCAAGGAAACCATCTGCGATCTGCCGTGATTAATTTATTTTAGAGGAATAGATGTGAAGTACGTAGGCCAGTATGTGTCCAGTGATTCCTTGACGCTAAAAGCCATACTAGTGTTTACTCATGTCTATGATGTTCCAAGGGCATTAATAGTACTTTTGTCCTAAAGTTTGCCATATCTGAAGCGAAAACCGATGATAGATACATAGTTGTTCGGTTGTGGGGTTGTTTTGGCTGCAAAAAACCTTGAATCTTTCCAGCAGTATGAAAATAAATTAGATCGAAATATAATCCATATAAAACGGCAGAAAATTAAAAATCCACAAACGAGATTTACTCTTAGCAATGTCGGACTAACCTTAAGTAAGCTGCTTACAAGGGATGACCTCGTTCTTTTTTGTTAACAGAGGAATGTGTCCCATCGCATGCATAGACATACGTTCAAAGTTTTGCATTCAAAGTTCTGTAAACAACCACGAAATCTGCGATCCCAGCAAGTTGGCATGGCATACTCAGTGAATGTTGCTTCATTCAGACAGGAAATTTATATCCCAAACGTTTGATCGAGACCCGGGCTGTTGGATGGTGGTCAACCAAACCCATTGGACAACAGTTCCATTTTGTTTTACATTCATCAGCCACATGTATTCTTTTTGTGTCCCTGCCGGGTTTGAACCGCGAAACAAACAGAACAAGCCTACTTGGACCGGGAGTGTGCACATTCTGGTCCCCCTTAAACCTCAGTCGAGCCACTCGCACAATCAAAATAGAGTCTTGTTCATTTGACCTTTGGAACAGGTGTTCGCTTTATGTAATAGGCTTGCCACAAAAATAGTATCTTCCCATTTTAGGTTTCAGTGAAACTGAACAGTTAATAAATCTAGAATAATTTCGTTTATTTACCCTTAGTCAGAAGTTTGCTTTACGAACTATTTTTTCTATATTTATCAACTCGCGACTTTTGTTTGCGGAAACTCATCATGATTAGTCGAATAATATTTCTAAAATTTCACATTTATGTTCCTTTGAAGTGAAATAATTGTTTTTTCCCAATGCTCTTCCAGTTACGACGTAGCCAAAGTGTTCTGAAAATAAATCATGCAATATTGCGCATTGGACTTCGTTTTCGAGATAATTTATAGAAATAATTGCTTCAATACTGTCGCTTGTTTCAAAGATACAACCAACGCAATATACGATCAAGGCGGGTATCCACTAGTTTCGCGTTACCTCAGTACCTTCCATATAATCTTGCAGCTGTCATTCCGGTTTCGAAAATTTGTGCTAGGTTTGTGTTAGGTTAAACGCATACAAAGCGTTGTTATTTTTACTCTTTTAATCCAATGTAATGTTTTGCTTTCTGTGTTCTTTTGTATCTCAATCACATCACTTTCCGCTATTATAGTTGTTGCGTTGGCACCATACTGGTTTGCAAGCCGGTAACATTTATATACATAATAAACATATCTGTATCTATAGGTGTTGAGCAAACTCGTGAAACATCACTCATTTTGGAAATACATTTCATTTTCCAATATNCCAATATCATACTTGTATTTTGATGACTATGGTTAAAGGGTATTATTTACTGATTTTGTCTCCCACTTCTATGCTCTTAGATCTCTTCAATCACCGTTTGAATCTGCGCGACCTTGAGTGCTGCGATAAAATTTGAAATAGTTCAAAAGTTACAGTTGACAGTTCAAAAATCGTTTAAGCAAAGCAGCATAGAAATTCACCATTTTTAATAAATGATTCCTGTGTCATGAGAGTGTTCACTAAGTTGAGCAAACGTATTCTAAATTGGTCATCTCTTTTCATTCGGTGCACAGTAAATGTGCAAATTATTGAAAATATTCTAGCCTAAATAAATTTATAAACTATTTGACCATAAAGTAATCACTTCTTATCCACAATACTGAAGGAACTGAAAACATAGTCCAAGAAACATGAAAGTTCATCTTCGAAAGTTGACATTGATGTGTGCCGCTCGTTGAATAAGCGTCTTTTAGTGTCACCATACCCAAGCCGTTTGAAATGAAGTAACGTCGACTACGACCGAGCGTGACGCGCTTCCAAAAGGGAACCCCGAGCTCACAGCACAACCAAGTCACAGCTGGTTAAACCAAAAGACTTGTGGTTGTAGACGTTTATTGAGGTACCGTGGCACGTAGAAAGTACCGATACCGGCTAACGAACATTTGCGTTAAAGCACGAAGGCGAGCGAACCAACGAGGGCGATAACGAGCAAAACGGAGCAAAAGCGAAAAAGTGAAAGTTGCCCTCGCGGAAGGATACATCAGTTTTCAATCGTATGAAACAAACGTCACATAGCGTTGGTACTGAGGTAAAAGTGTGAACGTATATTCAGATTGTAGATACTTAATGGTGTCCGGCAGATGTCTACTATTGTCCGGATTTTACCGTACAATCGACCACGCTACAGAACTATTCAAAAGGTTTTGGCATATAATTGAAGCCTAGAGGCAACTTAATCCAGAGGCGCATAAATCTGGTTACTCCGTTGGTGTTTTATGGATGTGCTTCGATGTGAACACATGTCCAGTTTGTTACATATTCAGTAAACTTTCTCCATCAAGAAATAAACCCAGAGGGAGAAAACCGATCATATCAAAGCAAGACGATGTTGTATTTGATCGCATCAGAGTAGAGTTGCTCACAACCAATATGAACGATAGTCCGCACTGATAAACGGTTTTTTTCCACACGCTTTTGTTTGGAAAATGATGACTCAATTTAAAGTGTAGCTGAGGCCACGTGATATGAAGCCGGTATGGAACGCCCAACGAAGCAGAGCATGTATTGATTTTATCAGCAAATTCAAATCGCGTCGCCTGTTCATTTGGCAACAAGTTTATCTCACTGATGCTCAACGAGTAATTCAGCATCCAGTAAAAGCTGACCTAGTACAGGTCTAATCGAAACTGAAGCCACGGGTCCCTGTGAAGCACTTGTGGGTTTAGATAGGCAACAGTATTTATACTGAAGTACAGTTTTTTCTAAATGATAATAAACAAGGCTTGCTGAGTCTTCGTAGACGTGATGCAATTTCCCCGGGTTATAAAAAAATTTAATTTGGTTATCCAATAGAGTTGCTGTAATGGATTATATATTAGATAAAATAATGCCTCATAACAAACAACCGAGATGGCGAGGGTTTATGGAAATAAATTAGGATAATTCTTGAGTTATTCCTATTAGAACATATTGCATTTTCATATTGGGATTTTCATGTTCAGATCATTTAATCTTGGCAACCAAGGTCAGGCACGTTTGATTGACAACCATGCAACCTAGAAACTACGTAAATCAAAGTAGACAAGATATAAAATATTGTCCATAACTGAAGCATTAATAAGGGTTATAAATATAATTAAAGTCTATTTGATCATAAATAAAATATTTTAGTGTATCATAATCGGCCAGTACTGTAAGCTAGTTTTCAAATGAATTAAATATTCATCCCGTCTGACGAGTTAAAACAGAAGTAAATATTATTTTTTCACGTTATACAGTCTCTGTGGGGAGGGGTCAGGTTTAATGCCAAATTTGTTCAATTACCGCACAGCAGCTGGGATTTTAATTTAATCGAAATTATTTTCCTGTATCGGAAACATGGATGAGTCAGCTCCTTCGACATTGGTCATTAGTGGTTAGGATGCGGGGTGTATTAGACGAAACTTGCAAATTCGGTATGGTAGTCAACTTGGTGGACTCTGTGTTAAAGCGACTACCTCCAGTGCTCAACAATGAAGAAGGGTAAATGGAACATGGACTGGATGAAAGTTCATTAACTGTATGAAGTCTACGAGTCATTTTAATAAATAAATTCTAGCTTCTTCTTCTACAATGACTTTGTTATTTTACAACTGATGCACCAGTAACCATTGTCAAAATCGAGAAATACTACATTTTAATGGCATCTGGCTAATAGAGGCAAATATATAAGTGAGTATTATTATTATATGAGATATATTGTGTGATACGGAGCAATTTATTGTTCAATCCCGTGAATGAGGCTGGAAGAATGAAGTATTGAGAGGAACAAATGTGATGAAAATCAGTNNNTATATATATATATATATATATATATATATATATATATATATATTGACAAGATCCTTGAAGTGAAGAATTCTTTTCCATCATTTATGCTCGAGCTTCTACATGAATACACTATGACAGGTCAGCAACAAAAGTCAGGAACAACGAAATAGGCTGGGGTGGGATAGTTTACAAGTTTGCAATAACTAGATTACATTGGTTAGACAACAATAACAATAAGGCATGGCTTTTTTTAGAATAACGGTTGATTAAGGCATCGTCTGACAATGATACTTTCAGGGTGCGGATAATCCACCTTTGTTTGAACAGTTCGAGGTAAGGAATCCAAATGACTACCGCCTCGGCTTCGCAAAGGGTGGTTGGCCTTAGTTGTTTTAGCAGATTCATCGAGGTTCTGTGGATAACATTAAATGACCTCTGAAATCTAAGTACGCCCTTGTTGATTAGATGTTCTACATTTGAGCTTCGGATGACTTTTACTTAGTCCTCTTTTTAACCGGGCTGAATTGGTACGGAATCGAACTGTCCATACATTCGAGTTGGCTCATATTCGCATGTCAGCATGTGCAAGATATGACTGTGAATACGTACGAATGCGATGCAATGTCCATTCGGCGGAATGCGGGTCTATCGATTTCAGTCAAACTTCCCGATTGGTTGATGCTGTTCACGACCGCAGTGTGATTGGTTTACATGCTGATCTGCATTGTTTCACTCGTGTCATCCTGTTCAGCGAAGCACAGATCATGGGAGTCGGAAGACTGCTTGACCGACCGGATAGTTGCATGATTGACTGCCGCGTGGATCACACCATGGCGTGCTATACAAACGATGGTGCATGAGCTACAGTGTTCCGTCATACACCCGTAGTTATTTGGTCAACATTAGATGTGGAAGGAATGCTGTAGTCTGACAAAGTACAAATATTAAGAACGTCTGACAGTATCTAAATGTTTTCAATTTGATATTCGTTTTTCTAAGCCACGAACTCGTTTTTCGCTGTGCCTAAATGACAACTAATAAACACTTCAACATGGTCACTAGCGAACCCCGAATAAGTAAACGAGTTTTGTTGCTGAGAGCAAACAATAGTGATAAACCTGGTCGCAATTTCTATGTTTCATTCCTAACTACTTGGAATCGCTTTCTTCAAAAAAATTAGCGTCAGAATCGACATGAATATCCCGCACTTGTTAGCCTCCATAGAGCCTATAATCTTACTATGCGGATAAAAATTATGGGAAGTGAACTCCTCTGAAGAATAGATAACTTTACTCTATAGCGTTCTATCATTAGTGCAGTTTTCTACCAATTTCGGTCATTTCATTTTCTGCATATCATGATATCACTTTTCCGTTCCATGAATAATAGTATTAGGGAACAGAATAATGGTTCTTTATGTTTATTCCAGGGAAAAGAAGATTACTCGAAGTTTCGCAAATGACTTATTATCGTTTGCAAATCTGCAGTAAACCGTTTGTATGTCAACATACATTCCATACTGGTCCACTGTTGGTGCCCAAAAACTGAAGGCTGGCGTTCTGGGTCTGAGCAAAAAAACACTGTTCATTAAGTGAAAGCTATTGGGATTTGATTTTTACCCTGTACACGTGATTTGATAGGCATCAGTTTCACAAATCGGCACTGGTTGGATTAGTGAAAGAAGATATCCCTAAATCTGTGTGATATTTGGATCTCGGAGGGAAATCAGATTATGGCCAGAAATGTAGTTCGACGTTTCACCCCTCTCATTTTTTCTGGACTATTCGAGTAGATCAGATAAACCTGATAGAATGTCACATGTTGTTTTCTTTCACGCCCAGCTTCTTTCAAAAATGGGATCAGTAGAACTACTATCATTCTATTGAGCTTTCATTCTAAAAATT
>UZAN01039809.1:46196-66527 GCA_900618425.1 Echinostoma caproni | reverse complement strand
AGAACTACTATCATTCTATTGAGCTTTCATTCTAAAAATTTTCAGAACTGTTATGCAACAGAACAGCTTTTCAGGGCAATTGAAAGTGTTTTGTATTTGTATTTGAAAGTGTCTATTTTAAGTTTTCACCTAACATGAATTCAGTTCAGCTAGAACGATTAAAGCGTGTGTAGAACGAATGAAACCCATAAAATGAAAAATTCCGTAAAACTAGCGCGATGTATTTGGATTTGTATGGATTGATCGGAAATATTAGAATGTTATTCGATGTTGTCAAATATTCGGCATTCAAACATTTATTCGGGGAAATCATTGCTTCACATTCAAACATTTGTCAATGGCCAAAAGCCCGATGGTTTGTGCATTGATTTCTACCCGGGACACAGCTTTTGCACTGTGCTCCTGAGTCCGAAAAAGAAGAAACAGCTATTCCGTACATTGTTTTGGACAATGAATACACTTTCCGTGCCGATAATACGAGAGCTGAGAGAGTAAACTCCTAGAGGCTGAGACCTACACCACGAATATACAGAATGATGTTTGTGTAATCCCGTGGATTAAATCAAGAAGATCTGAAAATCCGTTTGTGGCCTTGAACTTCATCGGCCATTTTAGAAATTCCTTTTCCAGGAAAAGCTATTGAAAAAAATATTCCGTGAAAACAATATGACGATTCAAACTGTTGACCATCGAGATGATGGTAAAATAGATTGGTTCATTGTTTCCTGTTGTACGAAATAAATGTTCGGAGCGCACCATAGTCATCAGGCCGGCTGGGACTCGATAGCAAGTTCAAGAAATGATCTCTCGGATTGGGTCACTGGATTCATCTGTAGGGAAAGCTCCATTCACTAACTTATCGTGGCAAGGGTGGTTTCACCACAGCTAAAAGTGTAATGTAGAAGAATCGTGGTCTGTAGTCCGGTTATTGAGCTAAAGAGAAGTGGCTTCTGTTGGATATCAAGAATAGTTTGATCCGAATCCTTGTTAATAGTGGTATGTAAACTGGCTCCAGGGCATTCTCAACACAGTCGCTATCCCTTTAATGGAGCAATAGCATGAAATGAGCACCCAGGACGCGTAGGATCCCGATGGACTGTGGTTAGCAGACCATCTCGGTGACTAGCAGTTCAGACTATAATAAGCGACAGATCTCGGCCTCCTTTGTTTTGTTTACGATGGAAGCGTTGGGCCAACAAACAAAAATAAGTAATGATTATTTTGTCGTAGAGATGATTGTGCATAAATTGCTGACGGTATTCTGGATTTCTACCATCCAAGGCCAGTATCATACAATGAATTTTGCATCACGCCAGTACGAAAAGCATCTACACAGAGAGTAACCTAGGTCAGCTTAATACATTGCATCATATGACGCCTCCAACAATAGTGCTAACATAGAAGCGCATTTGACGCATTAGTTCACAGTTTAGCGCCGACTCTTGATCAAACGAAATAAAACTGCAATGCATGGCATCATCAGCTGTTTATTTACTTCAACTCAGAAAGTTTCTCCGATGCAAGAATCTAAAACTGTCTCATGCTTACTACCCCCACTCCCTTTGAATCAGGCCATAAAAACGGTTGTAGTTTTCTCAATACAAATGGGTCAATGCACGACGAGGCAGCGTGAAAATACCTTCAATTTTTACGCAAGCTTTTTAGGTTGGACAGAGATTAGGTTATGACGAAAATCGAATCATTAGAATTCATCTGAGCCAGTTGTTTATCCCATAGTTTCAGTGGTATTGAGCATAATGAATTAGAGCAATGAATGCGATTTTGTAAGATACTCCACGCCCACATATGGTTCGCGGAAAACAAAGAGTCGGAGATTGAATGGTCTCATACCATAATACAAAACTGGCGTTTGAAAGGATCGTAGATAGAATGAACCCGACTGAAAAACGTTGTGCATTTTACTCATATTGAGAAAATATGGGGATTTTCATTAACATGCAAGGCCAGTAAGTAGCTGAAACATATAGTGATGGTTGCTAAGTTACAATAGCATTGACTTGATGATTTTCCATCATTACCAAGTGTCTTGGTTACATAGTCGTTTTGAATGTCATTTACTTTTAGTTTATTGAGAGTTTAATGATTTTCTGTACATTGAAGAACACAAAATGTGTCCTATTTGCGGAGATTGAGGGGAACAGGTTTACTGGGTGGCTCACAACTAATGAAAACGGTTGATAAAAAAATTCTAGGTCTTATATTTAATCGTTTTAAACAATCAACTATCAAAAATCGACAGAAATTATTGAAATAACAAAACACAAATACTAAATAGGTGTCCCTGGTCGATGCTAATAGCTTGTGCTCGAAGACTGTAGAAAAAACATAATTCTAAGTCGAGATAGACAGTTGTTATATTAAACGAAGGTAAAAAGTAAAACAAAACTATGAGAATTACATTGTGGGAAAGAAAACCGACGCTCGCTCGCGGAGGTAATTGAATGTTCACGCCGGGAATGTCCCACGAAAGCACTGGTCATTTTTAACTAGGTGTGAATGATTGAGGAGAATTACATTGGTCAAACTTCCTAAAGGGTGGTCTTGAAAACCATCAAAAGGGAGGATCTATCACCAGAAAAAACTTCATCTTTGAAAATTTTTAATATCAACACCGAACGCAGTTTATCCCAGCCAGTTGTGATAAAGTTATAGTTAATCCATACGGAAACATTATGCGCACAAGCAGATATGGCTCTCAAGCCCAAGGCAATCTGAAAATAATTTGTAAACTTTTACTTGGATGATTTCTTCATTTATTACTCTATGCATTCATACTGATACATTAGCATCATCTCTACCAAACAGAGTTGGATGCGACAGAGACAACAATGGAAAATGCATCCATTAGTCACCGTTATACCTCATTCGAAAAAGGGAAACGACACCGGAATTAGTTACACAGGGGAACTATTCTGGTTCATAAATAATGACTTCCGTTACAGTCCACAATAAATCAACTCCACGAAACATGTAAGAACCCCTGCGAGGGCGGCATCTAGATGATCCTGCAAGTTTTTGAAATAGTACTGTTGCACCCGATTATAGCTCTCTCTCATTGACATCCCGTTTTATTTCACCTTATAACTCCGACTTTCCTTTATCTGAATGCTCCTAACTACTTTAGTCAATCCACAGATCAACATTCTGGGAGGTCTAACGTTTTTGTTTTATACTGAGGCTTTTAGGGGATGTGTTTGTGACCTTAGCTAGATCATTCAAATTTTTCCAAATTACGACCCGTCGCTTGCTGGTTTAAATATTGTTGTCAATTGCTTTTTTCATTTTACTTCCTTTTATTGAATAAACAAAGATACAATTTTCAGGAAGAGCGAGGTAGCCAATCAAAGGGCTAGCGTTCAACACACACAATGGGACGAAGTCAGGTGGTGATGGTGGTGGTGGTGGTGGTGGTGGTGAGATGCGAACACACACACCGCTGGGGTGACAATTTGGTGACATTACCACCGGACGATTACCGATGTTTAATTCACGTTTTGTTTGAGCAAAACAATTTCCTCAGTAGAAGTTTCACTGATGATGGTTCTTAGGTCCGCTACGAAATGTATGCAAGCAACACTGACAGCTCGGTACTTCGCATTCCTCTCACCATTCTTTTATGATTTTTCCAAGCTGAAAAGACAAAACGTTGGTCCTCAATTTTTTATCCGCTTTACTTTATCCCCACTGCAGTGTAATCCAGAGAGTATCTTGATTGATTTTATTGTATGAAAGTACAAGAAAGCATTTTATTGATTTACCTACCATAATTGTTTCTTAAAACACCATTATCTGCATATCTAACATAATAAACGTGTTACTGTAGCGCTCGGAATACCTGCAAATATTCAGAAATAATCCACTTGCATCCTACTTGTAATTAGCTACAGGAATTCCCCAAAGTCTAAGTGCCGGTAGAATACCACAAAAGGAATTAAGTGAATCACATCAAATATGGAATTTGATGGGCCCCGATCGACTGTCCTGAAGAATCGAACAGCGTAGCTCCCAGCTGGAGTTCTCTCTGACCATTGGATCCCCGCAGTTAACTTCCCGTACTTGTTCCACTTTGTGGGCTACTCCCAACATGTAAGACCAGTTACTAAAATCCCATCCTTTCATATCTTGTTCACAATCTGGTTTATGGGGAATCCACCATTGGGAACTAATTTATCACCTCCCGCTGTTCTTTTGTTTTGTTTTGTAATTGCACACACGCATGCACACCGTTTAACAATTTTAATCACTGTTTCCCAATTGATGTACATGTTGCTGTCTTGAAACTAATTAAAACCGCTAAAAATTCACCTCACCAGATTATTAGAGCCTATTTACAAATGGTTTCACAGAATAATATGCAATGAGACAAATGCAGTCAAAGTTAGGATCGATCTTTGAGTCCCAAGGGAACAGAAGGCTTCACCATTGGTGATTTCGACTCTGTAATTTAGTAGTAAAAGGTAATCTGTATCTCTCAGATTTACTATACTCTTTTTATCATCGTAAATTGTCTAATACCACTAGTGTCGGGACATGAAATCTGAATCTAATGTCAGTAAACTATGAATTGAGCAGTAGTAAATAACTTTGTTTTATTAAACTAAAAGTAAGTGACATTCAAAACTACTATGCAACCAAGAAACTTGTTAATGATAGAAAATCAGCAAGTCAATGCTACTGTAACGTAGTGAGACAAGTTATGTTCCACAAATACAGGCTAATCCCTGTGAGCAACTGCAAATCACTCAAGCAAATCTGTTTCATCTTCGATTTATAATTGAAATTACTGTTCATTAACGACCAAAATAAATCAAGCAGTTGTGATTGAAGCATCGGACAAGAGCATCCTGCAGTAAAGCAACGCACAACAGTAATTTTTTTAATTTCTGGCCTTTTATCAGTACCTGATTAACGAGAAAGTTTAAATTATTTTGTCAGTGGTAAATAGTTTTAACAGCTTCTTGGCATCAAAATAATTGATTGTTTGTGTTATGATGTACTTTTGGTTTATTCGCAACGCTGCGTCCGAGTAAACCCGACTCTGATTGTTGAAAATGTTTCAAATACACGAGATTCCGGTATTTAAAGAATGTGGGACTAAAATTAATTAACGAAGATAATCAGTGTTTAATATGTATCGGTGTTGTTGTAACCACTGTTTTACTGTACACTCCCATTAAAAGCTCAATTGGTCAGCTTTACTGGCTCAGTGCTTTTATATTTCCAGATAACTCAAACCGGTTGAACCCTCTACTCTTAAGCAACGTATCAACATTTCATCCCTTGTGTTATAACCCGTCTTTGGATTTTCAAGTGTTACCTTTCTACTAGACCTGAAGAATTACAACAAAGTTCTGACAATGAATGTAAGGTGTTTCCAACCTCTAATCACTCTGTCTTCAACCAAAGACGTGTGCTCAATAATGCAAATGATCAAATGCTGATGTCATGGTATAGAGTTAATTCTTGTGTGTTTTTGTCTCGTCCCATCTTGCTCTCAAGTGTCAACGAAAACAATCGGATTTTAGGCGCATTGCACTTTCTGCTTAACTTGTCATTATCCTCGGAGTAGATAGCTGTCTTGGTCCCTCACGCAGAATTTTATAATACATTTGAAAGTGTAATCCAACCGTTGCTAAGATTTGGTCTCTTCATATCCACCACGCACTGCTTTGAGAACTGAACAGATGAATTACCGAAACCTGATTAACATCTTGAGAGTGTTGACACAAATGTCTCTTGTTTCCCCGATGCTGGCAAGCATAGTTGGTGGCCTCTAAATTATTGACCTGTACACCCGCTCTCTCGAGATCGACTAGGCATGGTTTAAAGTGACACATACACAATGCGGATTGGCACAGCAATGCGATCGATATTCCACGAGCTAACCACAGAGTGTAAAGTACAACAGTGAGAACAGTCAAAAGTCAATTGTGCCATTACAGACTCGTAACTAGATCTAAAATGCCAATCGAATGATTTGTTATTAGTTCACATGTGCTCTGTTACGGATTCAATAAAGGTTAGATCTATCTATCTATCTCTATCAAAGGATCGGTGACGATCGGGCACAGTCTGTCATAGCGAATATTTGTCTTTTTTCATTACTTCTTTTATTACACACATTTGTATAGTGAATAGCAGAGGAGGTGAAACCCAAGGTTAGGGTGATCCGCATTTTAGTGATAGAAACCGGTAACCTATGTCTCGGGACTTGGAGTGGCGAACCACATAAGGCCCCGATTGGTTAGGCTTAGTATTGAACCGGGCGACAGTAAAGCTGCCTACTACCTAAGTTGGGTGGTGGTGGTGGCAGAGATCGAACCTCGGACTATAAGATCTAAAGCATACCGAGGACAGCGGCTTAACCACTGTGTTACAATCACATTGTTTCGTAAGACATGTCAAACGTTCCAAATTCCACCTACTTCCTGTGATTTTCTATGATATTAGTACAGAATGACCCCGGTGCTTAATAGAGGAATTCAACTTTTGAAGCCGCTTGCACCTGAGATAAAATGTTTGCGTCTTGTAATACTGCAGAAGGAAAGACAATTTTACGTGGCCAATCTGATTATCAGTGACATAGAGCACGTATGTAGCACACTACAAGCAAAAAATACTTCAGGTTCGAATTACATTTTCGGACTCGTACCGGTATCAAGCTCCTGTCCATTGGATTTATCAACATAGATTACACTGCAGGAGGCAATAAAAATCCAGATGGTTTCCGGCAAACTAACGTAGAGAATAATAACTCACCCGAGACAAATAGAATAAACGGATTGGTGAAATGTGTATGATGTTATCACAAGAATTTAAGGTAAAATTAATATTAGTATTATACTAAACCACGTGCTCGAGTCCACTTCACATTGACACCTAACACTATTGAGATAAATAATAATCCCCGAAGCTCCATAGACAAATAAAAATAAGCGATTTCTGGTGGTGTAATTCAATGCTGTTATGTACTGAAATTTTGGTTCATGAGTTTGCTAAGCAGAAGAGAGCAACGCACGTGTTTAGACTGAATTATAACAATTGTGCGTTCATTTGACTGGGAATGAAAACGTGATTTACAAAATATGCACTTACTTCACAGCTGCATTAACCACTATTCTGTTTTGAAACACGCATTGCAAGAATGTTCCCCAGAAAACGTTGGATGACTCAACAGATTTTTCATACTCAAGTGGGACTTGTGATTACTTAATCAAAGTTGTTTTGTGAATAGACCTGATCTACGTATTCTTTCTTGTGGAATATTCAAGTTGTTTGAAGAAGTATTATTGCATCCCCAAATGAGTTCATAAATTGAACTGCAATCCTATTTGAGACGTGTGATACTAGAGATCTTACAACAAATACCTGATGCATGGTTGAAGTTTCAAATCATACTACATTTTGTAGTACATTATAGCACACACTATAGCCAGACAACGGCCGTTTGTCAGACAATACGCTCCCTCGCAATTTCCCTAATCGAATTACAGGAAAAAGGGCTTCTCAGGACAACAGTGTACTTTATTTTATTGAAAAAACTTTTCGTATATAGTCCAACTGATCGGATGTTGAGATATAAGATGTCACAATAAACAAGCAAATAAAAGCTGTCACTAGAATTCCAAGGAATGATACCGTTGCTTGATGTCGTAATATGCCTCACACGCAATTCACTTAATTCTGTAAATTGTTTCAGTTACGATGAAGTATCCGCATTCATTTGTTGCTTTAGACTCAGGTGCCTCTGACTGGTTGCACTACAATTGTTTAAAGTACTTCCTTGACATGGCTGAGGAGTTATATGCTATGCTATGATATGATATGGAATATGATATTGCATCTATCCTCCATCGCTGCTACTCAAAGGACTTAAATCGGGAACAAATCCCTCGCATTTTGTGGTATTCTCCAACCATCATTCAACGAACAAGCACAAGGCCTACGTCTCTGCAGAATCCACGCTGTTCTGCTGGATGAAGGGTCACCCGTTATCGTACAACCCTCAGCAAGGTAACGATTTTATCACTAGTCCCTATAAATGGTCTCTGTTATTTTAGCAAATTGTCGACGCGCATAGAAATATGTTAATTACCTCAAAAAGGGGGATAAATGCCAGCAGAAAACTCTATTGTGTCTTGCTGGAGGCTCGATTGATTCCGTCCGGTCAGAGAATGCCTCAAGAAAATCCTTGGTGTCGGCCTTGTACCTTGTGTCAATTCTTCATTGTGTGGCAAATTAGAATCGGTTCCCTTCATTCCTATAACGATCCCGATTGCTTTTCTGCTACCCGTCACCCGAGATGTTCCTGTTTCGATGCCTGAAGTATTTTGAGTAATAACATTGCTCCTTTCACTCTTCCCTGTCAAATCTACCGTTATTTCTATTCCTTCCTACTCCTTTATTCTTTCCATATTGAACGATAACAAGATCATAGGGGACTTCAGCCGTGTACCATCACATTAGTAATATTTGAATTGTTGAATGAACGTCTCTCTCCCCCTGGCAGCATCGCAAATCAGAATATAGATCTGAACAACCAGTCTGTCTTTTCTGCGACATTTCGTGTTGGGAGTTTTGACAGCTATTACTGTATTATTCTAATCTCACACTAGATGCATTCTCTTTATGCTACGCTGTTAATACTCAATCAAGCAGATAGAGGATTTGCTTTTAATCCAACTTTGCAACTTTTCTTTGCTGTGTAAATTCCTCAATACAGATTTTCCTCTGGTTTTATTCGAAAAATAATTTACTAATTCTATAGAAATTTCCATTTCCATTGGTTTCTCAAGTTACGATTTAAATAGTTCAACTGTAGGAGCACACACTACATCAGATGGGAGAGAATTACATACGCCGCAAACTCTGACTGCAAACGAGTGATGCCGGCAATCAAGGTGGCTGTTCTGGGCCTTCATCTTTAGTGGATGTCCCCTGAGGTGATCATTATGAGATAAAGTCAGCAGAAAACGACAAGGGTGGTTGGGTTGATGTAGTAGGTGATATGCAAATATTAGGTCCCCTCGTGGTCGGCGGTATTGGGATGAGTAGAGTCCCAATATTTGCAGTCTTTCGGAGTATGTCTTGTTATGTAGACCCTTTATCAATTTCGTTGCCAGACTTTGCGGACGTTCTAGAGCCTTCCTGTCGCGGTTTAACCATGGATTCCATACCTGAACTGCATACTCCGTGTGTGGCCCAACAAAAGCTGATAACAAGCGTGGGAACAGTGCTCTTTCGAACTGCCCGAGAATACGTCTGAGTGGTTCAACTTACTTTAGAGCCACAGACGATCCTCTGGCACAAAGCGTGGAACATCCTACGTCCTCCTGTATCATAATTCTCAAATCCCTTTCATCAGTAGCATGTGGTAGTTTTCGGTTCCCCAGAACATAGGAGAAATGAGTCTTATGCCGCATGGAAATAGCTCTGTTTGTAGGGAAGGATGTATCGCGCGTACAGATCTGGGCGACCTGTAGGTGTACAAAGGTGATCGCAGATCACGAAACAAAGTCAAGCAGGTCAAATCATGTTTATCTGACGAACTTGTGAGTAGTATTGAGGCGGCACCGTTGGAAAATCAGAACCCAGTCGTGTTTCATGGCTACGAAACAAATGAAATTAATATTTATCGAACCGGTCGAATTTCATCTATTGCCTCGCCCTCTAATCCGTTGAATGTTTAATAATCCAATGACATATGTAAATGCATTCAAACTCCCTAATACAGCTAAGATTACAGATATCACAACCCCAGAATATCTCTGAGCATCTATTTTGAAGTATAGCTTTTGTGGTCTCGCAAAAGGCACAAGGTATCTGATAAATGACTCCTTAGTGGTTCTGAAACTCAATAAGCGTGCCATACGTGACATGGGAAGCTCGTGCGTATAAGAAATACTCAAACCAGAGTGAACGCAAGTCGTTGGTTATTGTAGTTCTTCTGGTCATATTTGTATTGTCCATTTTTGCTTTCATCGAAAAATCAATCACTGATTATTGTTCGTGCTCACTGACTTTTCACGCATAGTTCTAGCGGAAAATCAGATGTAACCATTCTAATTATTTATAATACTGCACTACGTTAATCTTGTTACTGCAGTATATATAGCCACCAATTTTGATGTATGTGAAAGATCATAGAATCAAAGGATCGTCTTAACCAGAACATAGATCGTAGGCGAACGTATTTTTCCAATGAGTTCATTATCACTCTCCTTACTATCTCATTTATGTAAGAAAATAACGAAAGGATGTTGTAATGAGGGTATGTGAAAGACACTGTTTGCATAGAACTGATCCAATTCTTCGGAATTGAAATGTCATCTGTGACAGACAGATGTCAATCACTGTATACCGGATATCAGACGTTAACCATCATTCTGAAGTGGTTTCGATTTCTCCCTCCAATGCATCCACTCCGATCACACTCAAAGTCGGACAAAGCCGATTTTCACCGATTAATTGAATTCAGACACTTCAATGTCCCGTTGAACTAAGTAGTTCGGACGTAAGAATAGTTTGAGAATTTTGGGATTCTGACATACGTCATCAATGGTTTCTCTCATTGGAGGAGCCTGTTGTTGTGCAAGGACCTAGACCATTTTTCTATTTTCAGGTGCGGGTACTATAATCGTATACGTTTATTATGGAACTGATAAAATTCCATTCTTGAAACACTGAAACAAGTTATTTTTGAAGCACTGAAGCAATGCGCAATGAAGTATAACTGGAAATAATTCCATATGAATGTGGTTCTCTACCAGCTTACTTGAAAGGAAACTATCTCTTTGATCTTTGAATTTAAATGCATTCAGCTGTCAGTTGCCACGACCTTGAGTTCATCTTCAGGTTGATGGTCCGACTACGAGATGAACGACTATACGTTTATACTTATGCTTGCTTAATGCTTATGGGTAAACGGAGACAAAAGATGAATTTCACAATTTTCTATTGATTGGTGTCTAGAGCAATATGGAGAGTTCAGTAAGCTTTCGGTAGCCACGTGGTCCGAAATCAGTAATCAAATGTATTATTATGAACAAAAGCTATCTTGGTCTAGTGTAATGTACCAGTAAGGCGGGACATTGTAACTTTGTAATGCTTTGTCCTTTTTGTTAACTATCTGTCACCTTGAATCGGAACTTTAATTTCGTCACTATGTTAATGAACAGTTTGAATATATTTCAGCGGCAATTCACGTACAATAAAACTTTTTTCAGTTATGGCAGCCGCTATCCGGATTTGAACAAACGTACTCAGTTTTGGTGTGCTTGACTTCCACTCACGATTATTGAATACCTGGTGATCGTACAATAGATAAATCACGTACATTGGATCAGATACCAGGTCGAATGTCTATAGCAGCCTAAAGATGCTTGAGGCGTACATCGTGGGAATAAAACGACAAATTTTGTTGCCTGAGCTCAAATAGTTGAGCATGAGTATGAGTAGCTGCGTAATGTGCAAAAATAGTGCGGAAATTATTCGAATAGGATGCTTGACTGGTACGGTTGAACACTACATGAAGAAGTGTGATGCGGTCGAGGAGAGAAATAGATTTGTTTTGCATCCGTGTAAAAACTGCGGCCAAGCTATTCAAAAGAATAATTATTTGTTTCTTGAACGTATGTTTTGCTGTTGTTTGTCAGTCAAGTCAGGTCAATAAACGTTTTATGCACCCGAAGGGTGAATTTTCTTCCAGCTGTCTCGTGTACAGTACTACTGGTAAACAGACAGAAGATTATTGAAAAAAAGGGAGATGTATGCACAGAGTAATCGAACTCGAACTACTTGATTCCCATTTTGGAAATACACTTCAGTTTCCAATATCATACTTATATATCGATATTTATAGGTGAAGCGTATTTATTCTGAACATCATTTTCTACTGCGAAGTTTACAGTTCTCTCACATCACAGTTTGAATTTGTGCAACCTTGAGTCTCGCAACAAAATTTCTAGTAGTGGTCTTCCGTACCTGACACTCTGTATAGCGCGGAATCGTTCGCTCTGATGAAGCAGATTTTTGATACCCGTCTCTCTCTCTCTCGAAAGACATTCGCAAATCTCCTGCAATTCCCAGATAAAGCCTAATATTGTATCTTTCTCGAGGTTGGTCGCAGGAAACGTTTACACTCAATTATATATTTTTCGAACTTTGTGGAGTTTCCGGATGGATCAAGTCTGTCGAAGAATTCATTCAACTAAATCCAAGCAGTTGGAATTTGAATGTAATCAAAAGTCTTTCGCTGTGTTAGAAACAGGGATTAATTGTTGCCTTGAATATGGTCGTCAGTGGTCAGGCTGCGGCATGTATTAGAAGAAATTGGTAAATGCTGCTTGCCAGTTAAACGGTTGGACTCCTTGCAAAAGTGATCGGTTCCAGTGTTCAAGACTTAGAAAAGCGAATGAAAAAATCAAAAACTGTAAGTTCAATACTTGTATCATGCCTGCGGGCACATTTTACAAATAAATTCTACGGATGTTTTCGCTGGGGCTTTGTTATTTTACAATTTTTGCACCAGCAACCATCGTCAAAATCCAAAAAATCTTGCATTTTGATGGTAATCGAATAACAGAAGCGAAAACAAAAGTGAACATTATTACTGATATATTGTGTCTAATGTATGGTAATATCGCACTTACTCCCGTGAATGAGACTTGAGAGAAACAACTCTGATGAATGTCGGGGCGTTTGGCCTGCTTGGTCAATAGCTTTATGTCAGCTTATTCGCCAACACGTACCAATGAAACTATGCAACTAACACCCTACCGAGTTCGCTTTCGGGTTTCGGTATACTCATTTCGAAAATATGCGCAGTTTGATCTAGTGGTGATCAATCGATTTTTAACGATTGTTTCAAAAACTAAGTCCGTAAACAAATATTTCAACATGATTTGCAGCCTTCTTCTCTACCGTAGAATAAGATGCTTTTTAGTATCACAAAACGGAATGACAGGGCAGAAAACTCTTTAATCAACTAAGCACAGCCGCCTTCAATGTGTTCTTGAAATGAAAGGTAAAATGTCTTTTTTTCTATTTGTTGAATATGCAAATGTACAGTCAACTTTCAGGAAGGGAGCTGCGGTCATACAAAGGCTGTCTGGGGAAAATACAGATATAGGGGAGACGGGCAGCTGTGGAGCGTTTTGAATCCGGGACACCCTGGTCACTAGTTGGTGACCTAACCACTTGGCCACCACCACCATTTATTAGAACAAATGTAATAACCCACTAAGCAAACAATAACAACACTACTGTATGTACCTTTCCGATTCAAAGAAGTTATCTGCTCACATAGAATCCTAGGAGATAATTTGCTTGTTAAACTCACATCTAGAAGGTGGGATCACAAGTTCATGCATAAGAAAATTCCACTTCGCATGAATAATAGAGTGAGATTGGTAATCATGCGATATCAATAACCCACCTTGTAGAGCTAATCTCAAAGCATACTGGATTTGTTTGGTATAGAACTGCGGTATCTAGTCAGAGAAAACGCGCCCCGTCCTCCACTGAATTTTGCCGAGCTACATTTATTTTCCCAGCAATTTCAAAGTATGAACGATTCCTCTCACACTGAGATTTCCCGCCAAAATTCGGAATATGGGGAGGATAGGAATTCGCAATACACCGGAAGGCAATTATTATCACGCCATCATTCCTCTTCTTTCTGTGTACTATTTTAAAATATTTTGCAACACATTCTGATCAATTTATAGCTGATTAGGTGGAATAAGTTCACAACAATTTCCATAGCGCTGATTGTATCAAATGTCAATGAGACTTCTGTTTTGCTCTACCCATAGATATAATTTCACCCCCCCCCCCATCCAACCAAATGTCTTCTTCACTTGACTGTTGGAAGCCAAGTTCTTTCTGAGGCGAATTTGAGTAATAGGTGATGACAAACAACGATAACACCAGTGGCCCATTCTTTGAAACATCAGCTTCATTATACTATTAGGTGTCTTATTATTATATTATCGTGTGTTCCAAACTTCAAATACTAGTGGATAATTCCTGTTTGAGAAAACGTACCAATTTATGCGAAACCAGGATTAAATCCTTGCATGAACCTTTAGGTTTTCGACTTCAAGCCCGCGTAACTGGAACAGAACAAGTAACTTTGGGAATCCAGAATAGTATAAATTCTTGTGCAGTGGAAAACAATTAGTTCATACATGCACACTTCCAATTGTTTGCTCCCCCTCAGTTCAGGTGCTTCAGTTCCACTGCAGTGTCTAACTAGAAATAAACTTGAAAGACTCGCTGGTTTACTCTCAGCAATTGCTACAGTTGGTAGACAGCAATTTCCATATGACAAAGGAAGTCCATCGAACATTGTTAAGCGCACGGAAGTAAAGTTCTTCTTTACTTCGGATTATTTCACCAAATGTTATGTCAGTTTCATGAGCGGGAATTCACATATCGTCACAAAACAGGTTTAATCCGACCGTCTTGCGTTATTCCTTCAACTGTGTACAAACATGTGAAAGTTCGATCAGAAAAAATACTTCAGATTAAACCGAATCAACTCAAGGTTAAAGGTGAACTGTCACCAGTTCGCCAACTATCCTCTGTGATGCCAAATGACGTATCACTGAATTTAACTCGGACAAGTTGGACTCTGATATGAGCTGCTCTTGTATTTAACTTTTTTAATGAATGCTCTGGCGCTAGGAAGAGCATATAGAGAACTCATTGACGGTTGTCTATTAGGATCTCAGAACACGTCCCGCGAAATTTAGAGCCGAATAGCTCCATGGTTTACTACAGCTCCAGCTTCCATCGCTTACTGGACTATAGGATTTGGATCAGCCCAAAGCATTGCGGCATCACAAACTAAGCCTCTGCAGACAACTAGATTTTGTGGTTAATCTGACCTCACTACAGTGTGAATGCATCGTGTTTCCGATCTATAAACGTGTTGTCTTACCTCTTCTTTCTGTTCGATACAAGTGTGATTGGAGACTTTTAGTCATCGTATTGATTTTTCGCAGTCGAGTCTTCACGGAGTCCAAAGACCCGTCAATTTTCCTATTGAACTTTTTACGGCAATGTTTTTAAATAACTGAAGAGAAAAACTGAAACATTTGAAATAAACTTATTATCTAAGGACATTATTACCATTACGAAATTGCTGAAGGGAACTGAATTGATGAAATTGTGTACGTCTTTGGTTTAGCCCACGTGGATTCCGAGAGACCCATTGTTCTTGTACTACTTTCATTGTTGGGGTCATACACCTTGAGAGTTCGACCGTTTGCCACTGGCTTCATACATGTTACTGTTGATAAACTTATGAGTAATCATAGCCACGGAATAGTTGTTTCGTTCTTTTTGGGACGTATCAGCTGTGTCCATCGGGGGTTCGGACCTAAAATCTACTGGGTGGGATTTGGAATTCTCAACCATGGGACAGGAGGTGATGTTCAACAAGTTAGGTGCATGATTAAATCAGTTACCAATTCAAACTTCCGAACGAATTGCTTTAAATGATAACTTATTGATGTGTATGGGGTCTCTTGA
Source organism: Echinostoma caproni (assembly GCA_900618425.1). Taxonomy (NCBI): domain Eukaryota; kingdom Metazoa; phylum Platyhelminthes; class Trematoda; order Plagiorchiida; family Echinostomatidae; genus Echinostoma; species Echinostoma caproni. The sequence continues at coordinate 50,969 of UZAN01039809.1, read as the reverse complement.
CGAACTGACTCTTTCTTTCCAAGAAAATCGGTATATCTTTCAGTTGAGGATCCAAATTTCGAGTTTTATGAACCAGAAAAGGATAGCAATTTGGGCGCATTATCAAAGGGGATAGTTATCAACTTATAGCATTATTTATTTGCTCTATGAGAAATTCAAATGATGAAATGGACTATCGGCAATTCTACTGTTTACTTACTTCAATACAATAGAGGAATGTGCCGTCAATTTCCAAGAATGAGGAAGTGGTCAATTGAGACGGTTTTCGTCGGGAAGGAAGAAGCGAAAAGTTCAGTTGAATCTAAATGATTGACTTCCTCAGGCGATGTGATTGGGACATATAGCGCATGTTCTCCATTTGTAGTGTAGCCGGTGAAATTCGGGGGAGAAAATCCGATAATACATATGTACTGGTTTGTAATCGCCCGGATGGATACCATTTAGATAAGTGAACAGATCAGTGAAGAGCACATTCTTCCTAAAAAGAACGAATAATGTCACATTGATTGCTAAACCATCGTGAGAAAACATAAAAACCAGGTCTGGGAACAGACGAAATTTAGTTGTCCTGCGGGCCTGGGAAACGGACGAAACAAAGTTATCCCAACCACGATTGGGGCTCGTCTGGAGAAAATCAGTTCGATTTTGATCTTCATAAACTCAGTCCGATGTAACAAGTACAGGATTTTAAATGTAACTAGCCACCTGTGGGTTCATGAAATCACGATATCGTTAAATTTGCCTGGAGAAAACTAGCACATATTATTTCCGGTTTTGAACTAAGTCAGACTGATTCAGACAACCAGACTTCCTGATTGAATGTAAGTAGTTAACGCAAAGTGGATCACTTACTACTGATTAGATCACGTTTGAACAAAAGAATTTCAGAAAGACTGAATCCTTTCCGTTCCTAGACCTCCTATGACGAGGTGCTAAGATTGTTGGAACTCATCTTGTAACCCTTGCATCTCTTTTTCATGTAAGTGACTGAAAACATATATGTGACTAAACCAGTGAATAAAAGCCATAGGATCAATGACGTGTTACTGTTACTATTCAGCTGTTCTCTACGTAGAATTCTGATAAAATGCCGTTGGATTGACCGTATAGATTGTAAACAGAAGGCAGACTTTGAAATTCTTTACTCGTCACATTGTTATTGAGGTCAAAAATCTGAACAAAACAAAAACAGATCAACAGACTAGACGGTTTAAATGGTTTAATGAGTAAAATTATCGATTAGTTCATGTTAGATGAAAGTTGCCGCCAAACTGATTGGTGCGCTACCCTAGATGCGATCTCCAAGAGTTTGAACATTTTCAATTTTTGTCCAAAGAACAGCCCAGGGGTGTAAAAACCTTTTGCTGTTACTTTATTAGTTTAGATTCATGCATCAAACGCTTGTGCTGATTTCGCCGTTCAGGTAAAAATGTTCGCTGTGTGTAAAACGTGAATCAATTCAATTATTGTTCAATTATTTTTGAAAAAGCGCACTGTTTCGGGAATGTATTCATTGCAAAGTCCAAAAACATTTCAAGACTTTTGAGCTGACTCAAGCCTGCTAAAATATGCCAGCCAAGAATTTATGCGTTAAAGTTTAAAGAAAATTATTAGAAGGCCAACAGTCTCAACCAGTTAAGGGGCATGCGGTTCAAACGGGACCTGTGTGACGTGAGGAACACAAGCGACCATTGGTTGAAATCCAATTTAGCAAACAATGTACATATTGCATCACGTTACTTTCTTGCAATGGATGAATGGCTAATTCAGTAGACTATTACTAAATCCCATTGAAGGTACACGACTACCAGTGCAATTCGATTATGGTTCTTAATTTATGATTCCTAATTCTTGGTTCCTTGTGTTTAATACGTGCCTATTCTGACTTTTATAACTTTTTATCATCAGTTGTCGGTGAATCGACCAACGAAATTGACCTTTTTCAGTACCCAAACCAAATACGGTGCATTCTGATGGGCACCTAGCAGCGATAAAAACTGTGTTCAAGTAGCCCACTTTCGAACTTCATCCTTCGGGGCGTTCGATTTTACCTGTAACACTTTAAGCTGATTGTGTTCGATTGTACTCTTGCATCACTCAGAAATTCAGAAAAATTGTTTAACATTTTAGTAGCACCTGAATTAGTCCAGGTTTTCTCGGTTCAAAATTCGCAGAGTTGTTCTCTTTAAACCTACGTTAGATTTTATATAATATTGTGAAGCATGTTGGTTACATTTGTCGCAGAACAGACCGAAACGCTAACTTCTATAATACACATTTTCGCCCCAAATGTTTGCTTGACGGACTATGTTGTGCAAGGTGCGGAACGATTATCCGTCAAAATTTGTGAGAGAGCTGATGCAATCGCATAAGCTTTATTTTTCCTGTATCACATCACAACAAGTCAGGTCAAAAAGCCGCTTTCATTTGCCCCATCGGGCGTGAATATTCAACCATTACACAATCACTCTTATGTAGTGCAGATAACTGGGTAAAATCAATGGGAATGATGATGCACTGCATCTCTGCAAACAAATTCAGCAAAGTTTAATTTCAAGACTTTCAGTGACAAGTTACGGTATTATAGAAGACTTGTATGTTGTGCTGCTTGCTAAAATATGCCTGAGCTTTGAGTGAGTGGTAGATATAGAGAAACATTTACCAAGATGATAGTACATGGAGTAAAACTGATCTAGTAGTATTCTGTTAGAATTTTTCTGGCAAGCCCTAAAGTGCTGTAAAATAATAAACTGTACAACAGGCTCGTGATATGCACCACTGTATCGACATACATGTTTTAGGGATGTACGTTTTAATTTGAAGTTTTTGATCTAAAGACCTGTAAAAATAACTAGGAATGCATAAGGCCAGTGAGGAATGGTACAAGAGAAAACAAAACGTTCCGTTAATTGAGTTCGAAAGAGAAATGTAAACCGTGAGTTTCCTGACTTTGTTAAATGCCTCGACCAAAAGAGGAGACTAAGAAAAATTACGGAAAATGGTGACTCCGACGAATAGGACGGAATACGATCTGGAAAGTTGTTCTCCATTGATAATGACATGCTGAAAACAGTTCATCATTCTTTAACAAAGAAATTAGGATATCTTTGCACTTGGAAGAATTTATTTTGAGTTTGTAGTGTGAAGAGAAACCGGCGGGCAGTGAAATGTTTTGCATAAGCTTGGGGAACATGAAGTATCTCGAAAACTCCGTGTCATATAGAACGTCGTCGCCATGCTTAATGAGCAAACAATCATCAAAAGCAGGCATGGAAGAAATATAGGTAGTAAATAGGAAGGGAGAAAGAATAGCACCTTCAAGAACTCCTTCGGTGTAGGGTAAAGTTAAACGTTGTGACTCTTATATTTAGTATACTGTAGGCGAAGGGTGGAATAATTATGTAATAGATTGGCAAGTTGCGGGTGAATACCCTTATAAGAGAGAGAGTGTGAGGAAGTTCTTTTCCTATCAAAGAAACAGTCAAATAACTTTAAGTTTTCGGTCCAAAGAAGAAGAAAACCGATGATTGAGGGATGCAGGCGCATTGAAGGTTAACCTGTAGTTGTGATAGACAAACTGAGTTGGACCAGGTGCATCCAGTTGAGAGAGCATCTTCTGTAATAAAATCTTTTTCTCGAAATTTCAAAGCAACAGACGAACAAGCAATCAGACGAAATTTTGACGCTCCTTTTTTTGTACTGGAGTAATAGAAGCCACTCTCCAGCAGTTTCATAAATTACTCTTCACGAGTGCTTGGTATTTGTTTGTTTTGTCTAGCTAACATCTTGGTTTGTGAATAGGCTCACTCCTACGTGCACTTGGACGTACACGAAGGCATTAATATTGATAGTCACAGGATGTTAGCATTATAATTAAAAGAAAGTTCATGACAGTTAAAAACAAAGTTTATCAATGTTTCACATCGTTGTGCCTTTACTACTGCTCAAGTTCTGTAATTACTGGAAAACTATGTCCTGTACACGAGCCTGTAAGATGATGGAACTTTAATTGACACAGCCGTAAAACTATGAGGAATGAACCAACTGCTAACGATCCTTGGATAAATTGGGATAAAGGGATAAGCGTTTGTGTACGGCAGTATTAGACCGATACATCCAAGCTTTGTGACGCACACCCCAGGCAAAAGCGATATTCAATTTCGGACGTCAAGCTCCATGTGATATGTTCAATGGATTCTTGTCGGAACAACATTATGAGATATAAGCAAATTCCCTTGTTCGGGCATCATTGGAATCCATTCTGTCCAAAAGCACGCTGGTAACCAGCACAATTAGAAGCACTGTAAAAGAATCAAGCGAAATGCTTTATCTAGCAATCCTCTAAAACTAAACAATACACATGTTCAGGGACACGGACAGAGGTCGGAATAAATGATTTGATTCTGCGTTGAATACACCCAGACGTTTACTGTTTCAATATCCTATATCAAAATCAGCAGATGATTTTCCGCTTGTGTTAGTAAGAGTAAGGGAAGATAAATCTGCGAATTGGTTGCCCCAAATGATTGTTACTTTGTTGAACTTGATCTTAATTTTTGTGCATTATTGCTACTACGGATCTGCTGTAGTGATTTCAAGCATTTTTAGTTTCCTAAACAGAAGGTGGGGATTTGCGTTTTAGGAGTATAGAGACAATAGCGTGTATGAAGAATGAAGAAAACACACCAATGTATCACAATGACAGTCGCGAACCAGTTAACGTATCTCTAAAAATCCCTCAGGTTTTTTTTTCATTCAACGAACACCTAAACA
>UZAN01039809.1:16499-36098 GCA_900618425.1 Echinostoma caproni | reverse complement strand
ATTGGTCGATCCATATGTTGATACGATGGACAAATACCTCTTGCTGTTGCTTCCCTTCTGGACGCTGATTGAACCCTGCAGACGCACGGCATACAAAAGACTGTTGACGGAGATCTAATCGATAAGAGAGAACTCAGCTCTGTTGCTGAGTGCAATACCTACCCCGTGCTGGCCTACTGAAAGATCTTCATTGTCGCCTGATGTGTGAATAACGTATCTCGTCGGTAAATCTGTCCTGCTAGAGTAGCTTTTAGTAGTTAGATCTTGGATTCGAGTCTCCTACACACAGCAAATACTGATATCCAAGGATTCCACTGTACGCGCCAGACAAGCCTGTTGATCCACCTTCATCAGGGTCCCCATTTTGAAGCCTCCAAATTTAGTGATTGACGAGGCTTCGGAATCTGTAATCTATTATGTGTTAAACTACTGACAGCGCTACTTGGCAACGAACTTTGGGGAGTGACGAACAGGTTGTCTGAGGGATTGCCACGGATCGGAAGAAGTTGTAAAGGGAGAGGGTTGGATACAGAAGACAAAAGGGTTAAATAAAGTTTAGGATATCTGAGAAGTAGCCCATTTATCACTATCCGCCCCGCTCGATGCCATGGGCACCTTGGTCCTGATTATCCTGTGCGACGACCGATGCAGTATGGAATTATTTGTAATTTGTTTATACATGAGAGTTTGATGGTCGTGTACTCCCAGGGTTTCTAGCCATTAAGCAGGAGAACGATTAGGGTTCCAAGCTAAAGTCTTTGGTTCTGACAAGAACCTACCCGAAAGGCAGCTGGTGGGGAAAAGTAGATACCTTTTTTCCTTCGATCAATTACTCATCTACCATGTTCTTCCACTACGTTCATTTCACTTGTGGATCTGATAATTTGAAGCTTTTGTGTTTAGCTTAAAATCTATGTATCTTCCTTCTAACTTTTCAATGCATTTTATTTAAAGATATATTTCAGCGTGTTTCTTGTACGTTGAAGCGGTAATTTATTCTGATCTGCAAAGCATGATTTATACTGTCTTAGGTAGATATATGGAAACCAAGTCATTCACTGGCAGTTGAATTCCCCAAGAACAAAAATATTACAGCACGTATAAGGCGTCATTCTTACACGTCAACTTCATATTTCTCATTAGCTTTCTCTCACTCCTACAAAGTGTTCATCCATTTCTCTGCCTGGAATTCAATGCTAGTTAGTATACTTTCCCTCTAAAGTCTACCTTCAGTCCGTTGCCTCCTTCGTTTAAAGATTCCTTGCAAGGCCTTTTACTTACCTCAGCACTGAAGGGTAGAAATCTGGTTTCCATTTCTAAATACAACAGCGAAATTTTACGGTAGCTCAGGTGTAAGAATGTTGACTCCCAGCCAGAAAGTTTGCGGTTCGAGTCCGGCTAGGGACAATAATTAAGGACTTCTGAAGAGCCCTAGATATGAGGAAACAAGTGGTCAGTACTATTTTTTAGTTATCCCAAAATTTCCGTCCCATTTAAACAACACCGAATGTCCATCACCAATCTAACCGGGAGGTGCTCAAAGAAGGGATATCTTGACGTCATTGAGCACATTATGCCACCTACACAGCACATTTTTTAAATAATATTAGTGGACGTGATATACTGTAGCCAAGAACAAAATGACGCTCAAACGAACTCTGCTTTGTGCGACAGCCTAAATTACGTGTCCGTCAGTTTAAATTGCAAGAACTAGTATCTAAGACATGTCGGATTGGTTGAAATTAGACAAAATAGGCTCCAAGCTGTTATGGATCAAAACACCAAATAAATAGAACAATCTTTCAACGGGAAAGTTTATTTGATAAATATAGTTTTTTTTCTCCCAGTAGATGTTCTAAGAGCGGTAAATGTTGGATTTGTGCAGAAAGATGAGATCTGAAAGCGTCAAAGAAGGATATGCAAACAAATATTCATCGCAAATATCTGGGCATTTGCCAGTCATACAACTTCATCACAATATCTTCATGCCGTGTGAGAAACGACCGGCGACAAATAAGACTCATGGAATTTCATCGCAATGCGAATTTGCAATACTGTCCGTCTGGGACACTCACTCACAGCTGGGAGTAAATAGACACAGAATGCACTCTTGGCTTAATTTGATGAAACGTATTATCCGACAGGAACACAGCTATCCTTATAACTCACTGCTGAATTTTCAAGCATCACGCGCATATTGTCATCTCATTCACGTTTATTGAGGCGATCAGATGAGACGCTCAATAAGTAGAGAAAATAACCATATTTTGAGGGTGGTATTTTTTGCTCGCCTATGTTCAAAATGAGCTAAACATTTCAGCGGGAACTCTGTTTTCATCTTCGATGGAGAAATTTGACAAAATTTATGCATTGAAAGCGATATTGATTTCTGACGAAGTATTTGTGATTCTAACAATATAAACTTTAAGAGCATACGCTAAGAGACAAACAAATGACTGAAGCGACTACGCGGATCATATAAGGGAGTAGTATGTTGAGGGATAGTCCTGCAGTTAGTCAAATATCACAGTTGGATTGAGAAAATGGGGGAAGGGGAACATGTGGCATTGCGTTTCACGTCACTATGTCACAGGAACTCGGTAGTCAGGCTTTGATGCGTCTTGTGTGAAAATTATCCGGTAGGTGGATGGGTTCTCCGACATCTTTGCACACAGTTTGGGTGTCAATCAACGGATGCAGATCAACTTCGCAGAGACTACCGTGTGAAGACAATATTTGTTTACTCCAGACAACAGTTTAGAAAGTGGAGCCACGCTTCATTAGATCGATTGTTTCATCTCGGTGAGTGAAGTGTGAGCCTCCTCATCCATCTTTTCTGGCATGTTGACAGTCTGGAAAATTGCCTCTGGACAGTTCATTGCATGCGAAGTTAAACGATTAAACGATCGGTGATGAGGTCAACAGTTTTCGTTAGATAATCATGGTATTTATCAGTTTGCAAAAATGCGGCAGCGTTCAAGGCTCCTAAGAATGTTGCTAATTTTAGTGATTTCAAAGACGAAGTCGGATTCAAAGCCCATCATGAATTTTCAAATCTCCTTTGGTGTATTTTGTATTTATGGTGTCACCTTAACATGCACCTGTTTGTAGAAGGTGGATTAGATGCTACAGCTCTTTAAACGATCCTGATTATTTGTTACAGTAATGAGCACAAGGGGCGACAGGTGGGCGGACCAAGCTCCTCGAAGAAATGATCAACTGGCAGTTGACTCAAACATAAAGGAAAATATTCGGTATTGTTCTGTCTGACCTCCAAGAAGGTAGAGGCAAACTAAATTGATCTTCTCAGTCACCACTCTTCATCCGATGCATAACAATCCGAAAGAGTCTTGTCTCTATCATGGATACGAGCTACGGCAACCATTTGACCAGGGTGTTGGAAATTAACAATGACCTTATGGAGATGAGTAACTGCAAACTGACTCATGTAGTAATCATTTGTGTGTATCGATTCATTAGATTTCTTTTTCATTGAATCAGACACGTTTGGTTCATTCATATGTGTACAGTCAAAATTGGCGATTAAGGAACTGTAGGAAAACAGTCGATTTCGTCCGTTTACTTTCACTGCTGCAGTGATTGCATTCCGTAAACTGGCTTCCTAAACAGCAGTGCTTCTGTATCCACGCTTGGTTTTTTTAAATTTTATTAGCATATCACTTTCGAAATTTATTCCGGCACTCTAAACCTTTTGTTTCTATCCTGTCATAACAGGATACTGTCGACCGAAATCGGGACCTGGAAAGTTCCAAATCTTTTCAACTTCAAGTGAATCCACCCAATCGCATTCCACTGGAAACCGCAGAAGATTATTGGTGTTTCGACCGTCAAGCGTCACGGATTGGACCGGATCTGTCTAAACCCCATCCAGTCTGAATGAACGAACTTCTCAGTAAACAAACAAATGTACTTTTTAAGTGTGAACCGAGCGGTGGAGTTAGTTGAGTTGTCGGAGAGTGTACACGAACACGATTAGATGCATGCTGACAAGGATCTTTCGTGATTTGAGACTTGCCATCACCAGCAATGCTTTCTAAACAAGCCATTCTCACCCGTTAACATTTTGGTATGTTGATTTCGGAGCTGAGTTTTGATGTAACTTTTCTTAATACTCCAAATCATTTCAATCGGATTCGACGCTGATAAACGAGATTTTGCACCCATTACAAACACAATTTGGAGTTGTGGTATCCACTTTTCAAAATATTGTTCAACAACTCATTCATAGCACCTATGATGTACAGATTTCTTCCTTTTGAACTGGTGTTCGACACCGATGACCTCTTTGTGAGCACCCAAAATTGCTTGAACAATGCAGATTGAAGTTGGTTTCATCAATCCTTATAACCTCTTGTCTAAGATCCTCGTACCATTGTAAGTGTTGAAAATATCGAGGAAGAAATGACTCAGAAACACGTTGGTATGTTACCTTTTCCTCTTCTCTTCATTATACGGTAAGTTCCTCGCTGCTGGTAGTTGATGAATATTTTTGATTGCAATCAAATAGCACTGACCTTAAGGGATCCATCGAGTAAGTAAATGGCGAAGCTCAGAAATACGTCAACTTACTGAGGTCGTTATACTCGCCTCAGGTCGAGTGAAGGAGTACAACGAAGGCGGTTCTCCACCAGCAGGGTACCCTAGTTCGCGATTCCCATTCATTTTTTCGTAGACGTAATTCAGCTGGTTTAACCTTGTATTCGACTAAACTGTGTCAGATGGTAATGGGTGATCACAATTCACAAGTCAATTCACACACTCCCTGGATCGTCTGTGTCTGGTGCGGAAAGTCGACCGCTCTGCTTCGACGTTTGGCTGTTCGTTAAAAACAACTCACAGTTATTAATCATTGCAAGATGGACTAAACGAGAGATGAAAAAAACAGATGTCGTCTGATTGAAAGCATCAAGTTTGAGTTTTCGGTAATCTTGAGAACAAAGCAATTGTCTCAATTCACTAAAATAAAAACAGTCAAGTTTATCTATGAAAAATTGCAAAATCTTCTACAAACCGGACTGGTTCAGAGCGGAATGAATATAATCCGAAAGACGCGAGTGACTACAGATAATTTGAGTAATAATGTGAAATCTGTACATAACCGACCAGCTCAGTTCAGAGTAGAAAAAATGTCCTCCTTTATGATAGGTAGCTCGTTTACACAATCTTTCGTGGTAACATATACGGGAAATATACTGCAAAGTGGCATCCGCGGTGCCACTGAACCTTTTCTCTTATTCTACATTCGGTATTAAGACAACCGTGGGTAGAATATTTTACCGACCTCTAATTAATACCCCATGGAACACCCAGTTCAGAGTTATCATCGCTTGTGGGATCATGGATAACTGTAACACAACCATAGCAACACCTGTCTCATTTACTGAACACAAAATGATCGCACAGATGTAACCAGTATGTGAAAAGATCCGACGGGTTGAGCAATGATACAATAGAGATAAGAACCTATGCGATGAAGCTGAGTATCAAAGGAAGAAGCCACAGGTAACAGATTGTTGCCATTGACATTATAGATTGGATTTATTAATTAGCCAGGGAATGGCAGAGAAAAATATGATTTCTGTTAGCTAGTGAATAGATTCGAATTCGATCTTACTATTCAGGTGAAATACGGTTATTTCTTTCACCATTGTTATCATTGTTAAGTATCTTGTCAAGTGTGCATTTAAATGCCAGAAATACGTAAGCAATCGTATTTGATTCAAAGGAATCGGTTTCATTCGAGAGAAACTCGGCCTCAATGGAATTTACTCATTGGGTTTTCGAGGGCTTAGACTGACTCCATTCATGTGATGAATCATGCTCATATTCACGTCTGGGCATGGTGGTCAATTTAGCGATTCGCTTCCTTACCCGACCGACACAGGTCAATTAATTCCTGGTTCGTTAATTCGTAACTATGACCCACATTCGATCAACAATCACGAACACAACGTTCCCGGGTTTAACGGGGGGGGCGGGGCAGGAGAACGGCTCACCTCACCCCACCGCTCGGTTCTCACCCAAAAAGTACTTTTCTTAGTTCACCGAGAAGTTCGTTCATTCGGACTGGACGGGGTTTAGACAGACCCGGTCCAATCGATGACGTTTGACGGAAAAACCAACACGAAATACCAATAATCTTCTGGGGCCCCCCGGGGAATGTGATTGGTTGGATTCACTTGAAGTTACAACGGATTCACTTGAAGTTGAAAGGTATAGTTTAGCAGCTATATAAACTGATGCTTCGGTGTCCATGCTCCTTTGACTATAATTTGTGGAGCTGAGCATCTACTTTACAATTATTATGATCACCAGTTCCTCGGGTACATTCTTTCTCACCGTCAGTCTCAATCGATCGCTCAAAACACGGTTTAACTTCCTTTTTGTCTAAGCATCATTCATTTACAAATAGGTAATTCACACGGATATGCAGATTAACTGCATTGGAATGCTTTTTGGCGATTTATGATCAAACATCATTTAGAGATGTAAAATATATGCGAAAAACTGTATGCAGCTTGTTATGTCGTCGTTTTGTCTTCCGAAACATTTAAAGGGGTGCTAAAGTAGACCAAACATTGCAGTACACTTTAAAGTGACAAATCCACTGCGGATAAAACCGGTCAAGGTCACTCGCGTAGCGGCAAGAGAAGGCACACACATTATTGATTGGTTTAGCATCTTACGCATCAGATAACTGATACGAGAACAATTGTATATTACACTTGGTAAAGGGTNATCAGGCATAATACAATTGCGTTGTGCCAGTTTGCAATACTACAATATAATACAATACTACAATACAATTATACAATTGAATAAATTTTAGCTCGGCAATACTTGTCTTTTGAGTGGGTTTGAATCAGACATTACTAGGCCTGTATTGGTCTGGACGTTGAGACAATAATGTTGTTCGAATTTCTCATCGATACCGATGAATTTAGTTGTTGCTAGCGCACGTTAAATTACAGCCGTTTCAACTACAGTTTAGCCTCGGTTTTGAATCGAGAGGAAATTGCCATTAGTGGGTTCGTCATTTTTTCGGAGTGAAATAACCTACCAGATAGAAAACGACTGGATGTGCCAGAATTAGTCAAATGGATAAAACTAATTTCCAAGTGACCTTTGTACAGCAGCTGTAGCCCGTGCAGACTGTGTTAGCTCTTTTTCTCTAGAGAAGTAAATTAGTTGAAGGGTTACACTCAAAAGAAAAACATCGAATATTGCTTTTTGTAGAACCTTTCGTTTTGCTTCATTATTACGACCGATATTCGTGTGCTAAGAACTGATCGGAATGGATTATTATGGGATTTTTAAATGGTGCATAAAGTCACTAAAATGTGAAACGAGATTCCTAGTAACATCGCACAGTTATTTCATTCTCCTTGGGTACAAGGAGCGGTAGGAATACCGTACTGTAATCGCATCGAACTCTCCACTTATGCCGTTTAATGCATCACTCCTGGAATCACGATAGGTGTATTAACTGAGCTCGAGTTTCACCCTCCCTTGTTTTCATCGTAATTGCGAATGTCGGCTACCTATCATCGAAAATCGGTTTATTAAAAAATTTCTCAATATCAGTAAACTGTTCCAATACTCGTTTTCAAAGATTGGTGAACACCCTAAATGAAATTTCTGTTTACTAGGACCCAATTCCGTTCGGATTTGATTTTTTCGTCTATCTTTTATAAATTGGACATCTGAGGATTGAAGCAGGAGAAAAGGATGCGTGATTTTTGATTGACGAAACACCGTTATGGATCGGTAGGTTCACCAATCGAACATGCTTATTGGAGACTGAAATACTTTTAATAACAAGTTGCACAGTTTGACGTTTGTTCAATAAAACCGACGAGCATATGACTGTGATTCGACCCATTAGATAGACACATGACTGTCATTCAGATTCATTGTTTGCTTTTCTCTATTTTTCCAATTCAAATGCGTTACATATGGTTCACTGAACTGGCTCCGGGAATCAGCTGATTATGGTTCACGCGTTGGGTCTATTCAGCTGATCACTGCAATCATGGAACTCATGTGTTTTATTATTGTCTCCGAATTCCTGTTCAGCCGGGACTTGTTTAGTTTTGAAGGCAAACTTGTCAATTGCTACGACTAGTTTCTTTCCACTCCTGGTCTTCAAAAGTGCTGCCCGCTGACAGTGCACCAGGTTGACATCAAACAATCAAGAGAAAGGTATGATGCCCGTGCAAACTCTGGAAAAATGCTTTTATCAAAAGACAAATTAATGTAGATGCAAAGAAGAATCTTCGCCGACAACAAATGCTCTACGGTAGGCACAACAACTAAATATGATATAATCATCGAAAAAACAAGTTATTTGGGCGTTTATAACCCCTCTGCTTCAGAAACTTACATCATACAGACTATACTGCAAAGTCAAATCAAATGGGGAAACGATCTGCTTGACGAAAGNAAGGGATCGCCAAAATTCACAAGAGTTAGGTGCCACGAAAGCTTATTTTATACATACAGGATTCAGGATATTACATATTGATTGGCGTCCATCAGACAGCGTTGATCCTGCCATTAAATACTTGAAACTCACAAGTAACTGTGGGTTAAATGCGAATTATCATTCCAGCCTTGTAGGTTCGTTGGCGAATGAGCCCGTAACCTGCATGGAAGTCCTGACTTGGTATGAGACTTTCGTTTAGAGTTAACAGGTTGTTATCTGTGTCTCCCTTCGTTATTGTCGGGCCAAATGGACTGAACAATACTGAAGACCACACCTGAACAAATATGAATTGGCAATTTGGTGCAGCCATTGTATGAGATGGTGAGATGTATGAGATGGCACGGTGGTAACGCACACGCCTTCCATGCGATGGGCTCGGATTTCAAATCCCGGACGGAACGGTGGATATGCACTACTGATGAGCTCTAATAAGAGCAAAACTCGAGTCTACTGCTTCCGAGTGTATGGTTAAATCGATGAACTGAGAATTGTGCGTGAAGATGAAGTTCGAAAGATAGTCAGGTCAAAGCAACAAGTGTTCAGATAAATTTTCCCAATCCATGTTCTGTGAGTTGTCAAACAATTTATTAGGTTAACGTTAGAAAGCAAATCATTCTCTGATGCATATGAAAATGTAGTTTGGATTCTAAGTACACACAGCCAAATAGGTCAATAGTGATGAATAGTCCGTTGCGTTTCACACTGGCACATTGGAATGATTGAAAATTAACTGATTCGTGATATTTCTCAAAGCTATTTGTGTGGAAAATAAAATCGATGGTATTTTATTATTTTCCGGTGGTGAACATTTCAATGGAAAACCTGCTTATTCATAAATAAATTGTTTAATGATTTATTGTATCGTGTTCGTCTTAGCCCATTCGGTTGTTCACAAGCACCAGACGATGTTGATAATCTCGTGTGTGGATTTCACTTCTTCGGAGTTGGTTAATTCCATACCAGTTGAAAGCACTTATATTCGATGAACATTAGCGATCTCTCAAGGAGTGAAACCCATACCCAAAATTATTAACAGTGTCCTCTGCCTGCGAACTGTTGTGGCTCGTTCCTGATTGTTCCCCGGTTTGTGTACCGGCTACATATTTGCTGTCTACAATAAACTTACTGCTCCATTCGTTGTGTGCTCCTTTGCCTACTGAATTTGGAACACAACACGAACAATCAAACGATACCTTAAATTGATTTAACCATTCGCAATAGGTGATGATTGTCGATCGCTTAGCTCCGGTCTAAGGGTTTGAACTTCCGAAGGTTGGCGTTGCAAGTCCTGACAGGGATCCAGAACGTACGCACCGTTGACGAACGCCAAATAGGAAGAAGCAGCTGTGCAGTGCTTTTTATCAGTCCTCATAAATATTTCTGTCGCGTAAGGATTTCAATGATTCAATTTTTCAACAAATAATTCTGGTCAAACTTCCGAATGGTACACTAGGATGAACCACACTTAATCAAACTAGGGCGGCCGAGAATTGGAGCAGTGCAGTTTCATTGTGGCACTCTATATATTGGACTTTGTTTGGTTTATCTTCCACAGTAGGAGCACAATTTGCGTACCGGAACCGAATTGGGGGAAGGCGAATTAACCAAGGTAATGCTGAGAGTAAAGGCTATCCAGATCAGTTCGATAAGCTGCACAAGAACTCAAGTCTGATAATCGTCATAAACTTTACGCTCCGAAACGGTAAACTACCAGTGGTTCATGAAATTTGTGGTAAACAGAGTCACATACACGTTGGTATCAATAATTAAAATCTGAATAAGTGAACAAAATCCTCTTTGAATCCTATGAGCGGTTTCGTGGTTTACGGTCCTTACTAGACATTCGTACTTCGGCATGATTTGTTAGGCTATTTGCATATTTTTACCCAGGCTATGTATTTTTTCAAGCATACATACTGCTCAAAGCAATGTGATCAAATAGGAAAACAAACGAGCATACACTTTTAGCTTTAAGGCCGGTAATAGTAGAAAGAGGGAACATGATAATGATTCTTTTGGTAATCGGCGGTACTACCAAGCTGAAGTTAAAATCTGGTGCGTATGCACGTGGCAGATACAGACGTAGCCCGTTTGTCATGCTAGCAATTGGTTACATCAGCAAATGATATGCATATGAGCTTATCGCTTATCACACAAGATGCGTAAAAGTAAGGAAATAAACTGAACCTTAGTTTTGTGCACCGTTATATCTTAAAAGAAGATCAAGGGATTAAGGGACCAGAGCAAACTCATACCATGGCAGTAGGGAGAACTATAGCGGTGGTGGCCAAGTGGTTAGGCCACCAACTTGTGACCTGAGAGTGCCGGGTTCGAACCACTTCACCGTGTCCCCTCTTCCTGAATGTTGACTGTACATTTGTGTATTCAATAAATAAAAAAGAAAGTAAAACGGCATTTATTTATTTAATATATTCGGTGATCAAGGATTTGTGCTATCAAGGATTTGACTATATGCATTTCAAAACATTAGGTTTCAGAATTCTAAATGAACAAAAGGACAATCTGTGGAGCACTAAAAATTGATCCTGGGGAGTTCAGGAAAACTATGAACCAGAACGGAAATCTAGGACAAAAGCCAAGCCCGGTTCAGTTGTAGAAAATAAGCCAATTATAAGAGTTCCGCACCCTAAACGAAACAAATTACTTGAGGAAATTATTTGCATTTTCCTGGAAGCACTAAAACCCATTTGTATAACAGCCGTGTTGTGTACATAGTTAACATTTAGTGGTTTGATATTTCATAACCACACTAAAAGCTTATCAGATCTCACTGAAAACTATGACGAAATCCACAATAGTAACACTGATTCGTGTCTGACTCAGAAAGCAGCAGCGCTAATGGTACAACACACGCGATCAACTCACGTAATACTGAGAACGATAGATTCTTTACAATTGCAAGACATCTGATGACATCTGGTTAACCTGGCCTGATCTTTCAAAATCCACATTGTGTAATCGCGAACCGAAATACGTTTCAATTTCGTTTCGGGTTTCTCAAATAAACCAACTCTTCAGACCTGCGAACAGTTACCTCACAGTAGTTCTCCACCTTGATGCTAACCAAACTGCTTCCTCAGTTTTTCTTCTATTTAAATTCCTAGCTTATTAGCATTTATACACATCTCCACTGATTGCCTCTTGGTTCATTATTATATACAAACCGACAGGTCATATATAAACAACCGAGAAGTGTAACTAAGACAATTAAGTAATTCTTTATGTAACTTTGGTAAAACTTCAAACAACTCACCATCATAAATATTTTCTACCCCAAACGCAGTAACCGCTCATACCTTTGTAACTACCGCCCAGTCTCTCTCATATTAGTTATCTCCAAGTTTATAGAATCAGTTAATTTCCATTCACTCCATCGTCACCTGGAAGAAAACTAGTTGCTCAGCAACGTCCAATACGGTTTCCACTCTGTTTTATCCAATTTTGTTCTTCGGCAGCTCATTTTGCTTACGTGGTCGGTAGCACTCGACAACTACGTAGAAGACTACATGCTGTCAGGGAATATGTCAAAATATTTCGATCGTGTTTTACCTACAGTTCTACTGGCTAAACTAGCTAAGTTTGGCTTTCTCTTTGAACTTGTGTCTCAGACAGCAAGCAATTTCTACAATTGCAACATTTTCGTATGAGTCGATAAAACCATTCCGTTAAGTCCGTGTGAATGCTTGGGTCCTCCACTTTTGACATTCATTGATGATCTTTTGTCTTCACACTGTATTTCCATTCATTCTCTCACCGATGACGTTACTCCATATTATTATTCGTTCTGCTTCTGTTCCCGCACAGCTAACTCCAAAATTAGCATTGACTGTCCCTCCTTCCTCGATAATTCACTAAATTCTGGTGTCGGTCTCACTTTTACTTTGGGCTATCACAATCATGCTTTGTCTAATACCGGTGAAACTTCTCATTTGTACATTTCGCTTAAAGCTGAATCACTCTGCCCCTCATAACATTTTCACTGAAATCATATTCCGTAGATTTATGCAAGCTATTAGGACTATCCTTATCCTTAGGTGCCATCCTATAATAATTTGCGTATCTCTCTTGCTGTGAGCGAAAGTTTTTTTCTTTTCCGCCCCGTATGTGGTATCACTTGCATTCATCTCCACTTACTTTACAAAACGAAATAACCACTTGGGGTTCTGATTTCCAATACCAATACCACCCCTAATCTTGTGATTATCCGTATTTCCCCAGGCAAACTTTGCATTCTCGCGGCCCCTTTCCTGAATTTTTATTAAAATTTATATAATGGATAAGCGAAAAGGAATTAAGGCGTTTGTTTAAGTAATTGACGTTCAGACCATCTTTCTGCCTCTTCTTGATGGGATTTAATGNTCAACCCTAACATGTAGCCTAGAGTCACCAACTCACCATAGCTCTGCCCACTCTTTATTCTTATTCTACGGTTGATACTTCAATTTTATATAATAAAATTCATCGTGCAAAGCGTAAATGAAACGTGAACTGAAGAGCTAGGACACACTGAACAATTGTTTCCACCTTCTTAGGTCTCATTTGAAATGCGAATCAATCGACCCAACAGGGCTCGAACCAGGGATCTCGCAGGTAGAACGCAACCATAATAACTACTTGAATACCGGGGAGCTGATCAGATCGTTTTTCATTTTCCTTATACGCAATATAGCATGGCCCATTTTGCGATCTTCTTGTGGGTATCGTGCGTCGCTGATTTTCATACTAGCTTCCGGCAACATTCCAACCGGACTGCTTTGTACATGAGAGCACTTTTTATTTAACCAAACTCAACCCATCTCTTTCTCTTATTTGTTCTGCGTCGCAGGTCCCATAAACAAGTGACTAGGTACCTATTCCAAGTGACTTTCTTTAGGTGTTTCATTTTCAACTTTAGGTCACGTTTATTCCCAAGAACAGAAAGTCTCCGAAGCACTCTCTCTTTCTAACATCCGTGACTTTAAACGCAGAATCAACAAGCTGCTTCTAGTTTGAATGTTTTCACGATCCATTTCAGTTGAAGTTACTACATAAAACTCTGAGTTGTTGCATCCCTCACCTAGAGCTTTCTTCAGTAAGAGCAAGTTGAACGCACTAACTTAGATCACAGCCGGGCATACTTCTTTTGTTTGCTAAGATAAAATCAGCTCAGAATTGGCCGGAAACTGTGTGGTTTCATTGCTTACTAATTCGCAAACCTAACTAATTATTCGGAGTGTTCTCGCTAGCTCACTACGGAAAAGATTTTTGTTATTTAGTCGTCATTGTGACCATCACCGTCGGCAGCAGGAACAACTTTATCTGCAACAGTACATCGGGTGGTGGTGCATGGAATGCTCATCTGTCTTCGTAAGCTATTCTGGGTGACATACAGCTTTGGGCTAACGGGTACTTGAAATGATCAACACTCTTACCTATACAGTCCTTCACGCAATTGGTAACGAAAGACGACCGTAGCTTGTAGTGCACTATTGTACACGGTACATAATACGCACCACTTGGAATGCGAAAAATGTTTGATGGGCGTTCATTAAGTGAGAATCAGGTCACTCTCGATTAAAAGGAATCATGATAGACAGCGTGAAATAAATATTCGGGAGAGGTCACCAATTAGTACCATTGTATCCTTTGCATAAAACTGTGCACGAAGCAGTTCAGAACAGTGCTTCCCAAACGAAAATAGGGACAATTTTCTGACACTTTTACCCTATGGCCAACACTCTACGTGCAAAACGCCAATGTTGCAGGTTGAGTTAAACGTTGTACACCTAATGATAAGATGGGAATGATGGGGAAAATCTCCACTCAGTTGTAGATAATTAGTGGTTTTCCCAAACCAATTACACACTGGACTAGGCTAAGGTTGAATCCCTGGTGTTCGGCGGAATGCAAACGTCACGTCCGAAAGACAAACGCGATGTAGATTGATAGAAGCAGAAACTGATCCAAGTAACATTTGCTCGCCATCTTTAACAGACTAACGTTCGTCTTTCCATGCAGTACAAAACGTTGAAATGGTTTTACCGAGCCGTTTCGCCATAAAATACAGTATATTTTATTTCACACATATCTGAGGCCCGACTCTATGCCAAACAAATCATGGTACAATAATCTTCAGAAAAAAAGCTGTTCAATGATTTGCTTACGAGTGGAAAACTGCCCGAACCAATGCATGTGATTTTTCATGGGGAATTCACAACCGGGGCATTCGGATCGCTAAAGCCTGACCTGCAAAGCAGTGGGACGATATTTAAAAACCGCAATTCATTGGGGACCGGTGTACAATTAATCGGACCATTGTACGGGGTCAAACGCCCAAGGTGCCCAATATAACTCGATTCCCAATCGGGGAGATAACCACTGCCACAGACAGGAAGGTGTGTGTATTTTTGTGTGTGATACGTACGCCTTCTCTTGGTTGGTTTGGAATCCGGATATTTAGCCAACTCCCCCAAGGTGAACTGCCAGTGGTTCACGGACCCGGTTATAGCCCCGGATATTGGCTTTTCTTCCTCTCACTTTGGTGGGAAAACACCTCTGCCACCAGAAGTTGGTGGGCAGGGCTTCCTTAGCGAGGTTTTTCGAGACGCTTGGTCGTGCGGCAGCATTTTGCGAGGTGCAAGGGAGGGATGACCAGTCAGAACCCAAGACAATCACCCTTGACAATACTTATGCTTCGTCATAAAATAACACTGACAGAAGACAAAATAATGCTGCTCCTTCAGTTGACATCAATGTTGGTCAAGAAGGTCACATCTTCTGTCAAGCATATTCTGCGGTTCAGTTACTAAAACACTTTTTTGAAAGCTCGGTGAAAGAAAATTATATTCCAAATTATAAGTAAGTGTCTGCCGGAAAATCGGAGCACATGGCCGACTGGAATCCATGCGCGGAAAACATTTAGGTTTGATAATCAGAGTTAACACAGTCCAGGAGTATCGGTTATTTAAGGTTGTGGAAAAAAGACATCCCACAATGAATACACTGTTGCGCTCTGAATTGACTATCGTCAGCACCGACACCAATTCATTCTCTCTTTGTCGGGAATTTCGGAAAACAACGAAGATTCACTTTCAACTTGGGAACAGATTTCCAACTCTCCCCTACGGTCCCAGTGGTTTGGTGCCCACTGCATTCGAAATAAAACAACCAGCGAAATTGCGATGCCAACCTATATTATCAAAAGAAACTAAATTGATATTTCTGACTTTTTCTCTGATATACAGTTAGCTTATTTGTTATTTTTATTGTTCAAGGATAAACTGTGACACATGAGTGTGTGACGCCCATTTTTGCAGCGAGGCAGCTCGAATGGTAAGTCCCTTTTGCAGCCACATCCATCTCTCCTTCAGTGTAGTCTGCTTCTGAAACTACCTACCATTTCTGTACCTTCCATAAACATTATGCTCTCATTTCGCAGAGAAACCATACATTTTGCCTTCAGGGAATGATATTGCAATGCATTGCTCTGACGATCATCCCTGTAAAAGACATACTTACGGTAACACGTATACCAAACACTGAGTTCCTGATTGTCTAAAGACATGATCTACAAAGCGATTATGATGATCTTCAGTGAAACACTTTGATGGTCTAGAGTGTTCAAACATCATTACTTGAGCGCGACATATGACATGTCTCACGATTTGTGGGTATTACACTGGACCAAATGTGAAAACCGATGAACATATTCAATCCAAGGTGGAATATACACTACAAAGGTTGTTTCAAATGCAAAACCCGTAGACACAGTGACTTAAGGCAGAGGAAGTGATCACTTTTCACAGTGACGCTGCAGAAGGATCACTTTACAGTTTTTCCTAATATGTCTTCTAATTTAGGCGTGAAACGCTGTTCTGTGAATAGAACGTACTTTTGCTTATGCTAATTGTTCAAATAGTTGTTTGGCAGATTTGAAGTTTGTATATCGATTGTGAAAAGTTCAGTAGCCTCGGTGGGATTCGAACCCACGCATGGACGCCGCCTACGCTTTGTACGCGTATGCTCTACCAGCTGAGCTACGAGGCCACACCGATAGCACTGATCTTTTCACATTCGAATTTACCCATCCAACTTACAGAGGCATGTGGCATCCACCAGTTAGCATGCAAGCTGACTGCCCCGACAGGTTTTCCTTAGAATTCACCGGACTCCACCGAATGAGCTTCTAAGACAAGTTGAATTGTTCAAATAGTTGTTTGGCAGATTTGAAGTTTCTATATCGATTGTGAAAAGTTCAGTAGCCTCGGTGGGATTCGAACCCACGCATGGACGCCGCCTACGCTTTGTACGCGTATGCTCTACCAGCTGAGCTACGAGGCCACACCGATAGCACTGATCTTTTCACATTCGAATTTACCCATCCAACTTACAGAGGCATGTGGCATCCACCAGTTAGCATGCAAGCTGACTGCCCCGACAGGTTTTCCTTAGAATTCACCGGACTCCACCGAATGAGCTTCTAAGACAAGTTGAATTGTTCAAATAGTTGTTTGGCAGATTGTGTTTGCGTATCACCCCAATTGTTTTATTAACAGTGTACGAACCGCATTTTGACGCTTATTTGGCAACCCCACATATGAGTTACAGAACGTAATTACAATTCAAGCTTATCATATATTGTAGAGAAAACAAATTGCAGCTCATAAGACTCTATTTTGAGTAATGAACGAACCAATCATTTATGAAAATTAAAACCTCGAGTTTTAAATCTTAGAACCCATCCTCGACCATGAGAACACTCCCCCTTTGTGAATGAATTTTCCGGAAACCGAAAAGCAGAAACAGAAAACGTCACTATTGGGACTTCGTTATCCCAAATTAAATAAACTTGGGTGACTCCTGCATATGAACAGATATTTAAACGCGCTTTGACCGGGAAGCGAAGTTTTTGAATATTTATCACTTCCGTTTTTATGGTATTGGACATGGTTCATATATGTGAGCTAGTTATTTGTTTTAATTGGGCAAGATCAACAGCTTCGGTGTGATTTTAACCCACACACGGACACCACCTGCGCTCTTATACACCTGAGCGACAAGGCCACACCGAAAGCACTGGTTGTTTGATATGGGCTTCATCATAGATTTCGCTACGGCCTCGTAACTCAGCTGATAGAGCGTGCTACATCCAAATGAGTAGGCGGGGTCTGTGTGTGGGTTCGAATTCCACCGATATGGTTGATCTTTTCACACTTTGAACGTATTAACACTGTCTTGTATAATTTGCCGAAACAAAATAGCCTAAATGGTCCAGTAATCCTGAATTGCCAGCGCAAAGATTTTCATGATCAGGTTCAATATACTATCGAGATCGTCTGATATGTGTACTCCAAGGTGAGAAAATGAGTTCACCATGGATCATGTTTTCTGTGTGAGCGGAAACAATGCGGTTTGTTCACTGAAGGTTGAAACCAATTTTTGATGTTGAGTGATGGCAGAATCCATCTTGTCGAGTTTTTTTACTTACGCATCAAAAGTACGAATTCCTCTGTTCCTCATCCTCAAAATCAACAGTGGTTATACAATTAGGAATTAATGACGGCTATCAATATAATGCTTCTTGTATTTCAGCAGTAAAAACTAGAAATTTAGCTCCGGGAAACTGGAGATTAGACAAATATCGATCGTGCGCGCACCTAAATTTCGTCAACCCAAATCGACGTTCTCGTCATGCACCCCTTGTTTAACCCATTATGCATTTTTACTCTTCTCAGTAAGCTCATTGGTAGAGTAAGAACTGCAATCCAACGCACTAAGAAATCGATCGGTACAATCAGTTTTCCGGTTAACTTTGATTCCGTACTAAAGAAGCCTTCCTAAACCTGGCAATACAAAACGATCTGGCTGTGCCTTTAAAAGCGGTTTATGGAGGTCCTTATTCGCCTGCCCAACGATTGCCCACGGCACAATTTTCTTCCACGGATTGTATCTCATAAACTACCGATCATTCACCAGGAGACCTGGAGGATCTCACAGCAATTGAGAAGACTCGTGGTGAGCATGATGATCTCGCACAGACGTCTTACCGAGTACGAACAGGTTATACAGGAAGAACAGGAGAACTGTCAAACTATACTGAGCGAACGAAGGATGAAAGAACTGGAAGTCTCGACAACCCAATGTGTCAAAAATGACACAAGAAAAAGGAAACTGGTACCCTTAAGAAAGCAGTATAATTTGGATGATCATCTGCAAACCGATGAGAATGAAAACTGAGTCTGCAATCTCTTCAACCGCGTGGTCATGCAGGATGAAAAACGAATCCTCAATAAAGGACTTAACTTAAACTCCAGAATTGCCACGAACAAGGACTACTTGTCGGAACCTAACGAGGCAAAACAAACCATCTGACAAACAATCGTTCCAGCTCTAATTCGAGAAGTTAAACCTAAAATGCTATGAAACCGCACTTGAAACACTGAAGACGGACAAAAAAATCGCCATCCTCGCAGCAGATCAAGGACGAATTACTGTGGTCATGGACAAAACTGATTACATTCAAAACGCTAAAGAACAACTGCAGGACACCAGCACCTGCAGCAGAATCGACACCGACTGCACAACAAAACTGGAAGGTAAAATCAACACCACACTGAAACGGCTGAAAGAACTGCATCAAATAACCAGAGAAGTACTGGAGAATGAGAGCCAAACTACCGGTTATCGCACAATGCTACGGACTGGCGAAGGTACACAAGAAAGTAATTTCCTTGAGAACAATCATCTTCCTTCTATGAACAGCCACACACAATTTATCAAATGAATTATGGGAACGACTGAAGTCACTCATGGCAGGACACGAGCATAGATTGACGAAGTCAAAACAATTCTGGAACAAGCGTCAATCTGTCAACACCCCAGAAGAAAAATAGTGATCTATTTCGAAGTCGCCGCTTTGTTCACTTTGATCGACTTGGATCTGGCAATATCTGCGTAGAGCGATTTGATAACTGAGTACTCATCAAACCAACCAATGAAGTCAGCTGCGATCTCCGAACTCATGGAAATATGCATGCAGACGTACTTCAAATTGGAGGGTAAAATCTACGCAACAGCTGAAATGGAAGCTAATC
>UZAN01039808.1:101430-111723 GCA_900618425.1 Echinostoma caproni | reverse complement strand
TTGAAGTGGGTAGTTGTGATGTGTGACACTGACCTCGAAATTCATTGTACGTTTTAAATGCATTGAATATGCATAGTATACGATTCGAATAAAGTTCAAGTGCTATTCCATTCGAAGTTGTTCTATTTCGGGGATTGGTATTGCGCGAATTCGGGAATCCCATTTTAAATACTATTCCAAATACTATAGTAGTGTGCCTACATTCTAACCATTGACAACTCGTGGTTGATCCCACATAGGGCTGATGGATTCCCACTATTGATAACACCCAATCAGAACGGAGCATCTGTCCGTGGATTCTGGGCTTTTCAGATCAGTCTATTTAAGACGAAATCCTCCCGCAGAATGTTTGGTTGGTAATCGCTCATTACATGAGGCACATGGTTCAATTAATCAGCTTATCCTGAATGGGATCAGCGTCCCCAAAAAGAAATGGCGTATCCTTCTTAGGAGATTACCAAACTGAACATTTTTGAAATAAAACAGATTGAAAGCACTAGTTCAGCTGATGAGTCGATGGAGTAATATTCCAAGGGGTTTGTTTTCGATGAGGTTCAGAAATAGCAATTTTGTGTGAGTTCCGAGTCAACGGTTTGCCCCACAAATACTTTGATACAAACAAGTAGTGTTTTTTAGGTAAGTTGGAGGAGTTAACGGTGGTGATAATGCTGTCCTGATGGTGTTGTATGCTGTCAGGGACGTTGTTTAATGAGTGAAAACAAGACAACTGAAACGTACTGTTAGGGATAATTATATGGTGTTGACATTAATTTAATCCAACTAATTTGCGGTTGTAGTTGTAAATAGAAATGAACAGTCAATTATTTTCCGGCTCACTGAACCAATCAGAGAAATTGTTCAATGTAATGAAATTTTCGCCCTACGTCAAATTTCATGTTTCAGAGACCAGGAGAAGGAGTGAATTTCGCTCCCCAAATAATGCTAGTTATAGAACACAAACAACTAACTGGGGGTTTTGGGTTTGAATCATACTTCAGCCGCCAATATTCCGTTGCTCTGTATGTTTCCCCCGACGATCTTTTAAAATTCAAATTTTTATTATGGGAAAAAACTTACAAAGACTTCGCTTGTCAAATCCCATAGGGTGTTTACACTTTGGTACGGAACACGAATCACAAGATCACAGTTAGTCCACAAAAGTAAAATAGTAATGTAATGTTTTTGACGGGCACAGGAGAATATATTATGCAGTTGGGTGTTGAAACATAATGTTTGCCAGAACATCATCAAGCTGATGCTTGAAATATACTAATGTTGGCGCACAGTCCACGTGAGGTGGTAGAGAGTTTCATTTGCTGCACACTCTGACAGCAAATGAATGATGTCTGCAATCGAGACGGCTCTTTTGGTGGGCCAACTTCAGTGGATGCCCTCTGGGATGAACATTGGTTAATTGAACCAAAAGAGATCTACATGGATGGCTGGGCTGTTTCAACTGTTTTCAACTGCTTCTTGGATATTCTTACTCACAATAAAAATAGAAAGGAAGAAAAACTTTATTTTTATAAATTAGCTTAAACTTCCTACCCTGATGTGTCAGTTTGAAACTTTGATCTGTTCATACACACGAGATTCAAGGGCCAAGCCATGACAGCGAGTGAGTAACATCTTCAGTAGTATATGGGAGCAGCAGAAGATTTGTTTTGATCATGTGGTGAATCTCGTCATGTACAGAACACATGAAATGAGGGTTACATGCTCGTGACATAATTGTGAGGTCCCAGGTTCAATCACCACTTGGGTTGGCTAGTTAACATCACTGATTAAATCTAGACATGTTTAAACAGCTGTCCAGTGCTTCCTAGCTTTTTAGTTTATGGTACATTTCCTTTGTAAACATCTATCTATCTATCTACAATATCTATCATATGATCGAGGATACGGTCGGTCAACTGAATCAATAAACCTGCATCCTGAAGTTCCACAATGCGTTTTCCAGTCACAAATATTGTTCTTAAATGACAAGAAGTGTCAATTTAACGCAGCAAAAACGCAAAATCACGTAATCCGCTGCAAGTCATAAGATATTTGAATGTGATTTGAATGTAAACGTCCGAACGAGATTGAATACCTCATCATAGGATTAGCAACGTAGTCAGGTAACATAACTTTTGATGCACCCTCTAGATACTATATCTCACTCTCTCTCTCTCACTCTACTCACTCGTCTTTATCTACAAACCTTTCTGTAAAAGTTCATTTTGTCACGTACGTGTGTTCACAAACAATGAAGGAAGGCGTCTTTCATCTCGCTTGATTGTTTCTCAGTAGTTAGGTTATCATTTCCTAGCAAGAAACCATGGAAACGAAAAAGAAATGATTGATGGCTTCCGGTGAAGTGTACAAGGGGTTTACGCGTGAGCAATTAGTGACAAAAATGATATTTGTATCGGGATAAATTTCAGAAAGACTGGTAAATATGCTGAAAAACCTTCGTTATATGAATTTGGCATGGATATCGAAAATTTTCAATACCATCCTTCAGTCTGGCAAGATATAGAAAATGATCATAACAAATCCAATGTAGAATCTATTGATTCGTTTCCCTCAAAGCATTTTGTAACTTCATTTGAAGATTCAACGCTGCCTAGAGACTCAAAAGGTATCCCGAAAATATGATTACGGCCGCTTTTGATCACTTAAAATAACTGAATTATCTTTGCTAAAAAGGTGATGTTTGCTATAACTTGTTGTAAGCACTTCTACATTCAAAACCACCAAAGGGTGGTTTTATCCATTGAATGAGTTTCGGGCTTGATGACTCTTAGCTCCTTATTTACGATCGATCAAATCAGTATCTTATATACATTTGTAAGGGCTTTGTTCTGTACCAGGTTAGGTAAATTTGAGATCTATTGACCTAAGTTGCACGTCTTAGCCTAATGAATGACAAGCAGAGAAATGGGTGAATGTCTAACGGACCAGTTTTTAACATACTTCCATTTAGATTTCACTCAGATACGAACAAAAATGATGAGATGTAATCCTGTCAAACACAGAAAATGACCGTGAATTCCCAAAATAACAAACGTGAATATCGATTTGCCGCATAACTGTTTCCTGGATGTTGACAGTGGGGCTTGCCTAGCAACCTAGCTATATCCGGATGACCACGAATTCGCTTTTGCTTGTTCATTAAATTCATTCTTTCGTACTCTCAACAAGACAATCCTTGGTCCCGTAAGCTTTAACGCTAGAACGAATTAGTTGTCTGTATTTATTGGTTCAAATTTACATACAATGTAAGGTTTTCTATACTACAGTTGACTGATGGGGAACAAGGAGAAATTAATCCCCTGTGCAGTGGATGTGTGGGATCCATGAGAATCGTACGTAAACTCTTCGCGTACATTCAAGTGACATTCACACACTTTAGTTATCAGCTCTTCCAGCGGGATTGGAGAGACACGGCTAATGGTGCTCAGTCCACGAGGAAGCAGTTTTAAGTCTTTTTTCAGGCGATTAAGACAAACAATGAATAAGTGAATAATAATGTAAAACAAGGGTCGAAATTGGAGACTGTTGCATTCTGAACTGATGAAATTTACGGATATGGATAGAAAGTAGCCAACTTTTAGTGACGATATATTGAATATGACAGGTCCGATGAGGGTTATCGTTGATAAACACCTCCCGTATTTGATACAGCCTACCCCGAATACCGATTCACAGCCCATAGATATCGGTTCAAATGGGATTGTTGAACGTGATAAAGAGATATTCGAAACATTTGAAGAGAGTACGAGAGAGACTGAATGTGCTGAAAAATTTTTGAACGTTATCAAAGTTGTCAGAAAATTGTGAAAGACCAGAAGAACTGAAGACGGCCCGACATAAAACCAAATCGTCAGCGTACTTGATGAGGGAATTAGAGGCGTTAGTGATCAAGTCATTAATGTAGGTAGAAAATAAATATAGGGAAAAGACTGCAACTTACGTCACTTTTAGCCTCTAGGCGAAATTAATTGAACTAGCTCAAAATTCCATCACCCTTACTGGAATCAATCACAGGTCTGGATGTGAAACCATCGGATCTGTCATTGTGTATTCATTCTCATTTCCTGGCGTTGTACGATAGATGTTGATCAGTTTCACTAATATCCTCTTTGCTGTGAAAATTCAGAAGACACCAAATGCAACAAAATGAACAGAATACGCATCTAAATAATGCATTTTGGAGTTTTTCTTATACAACTTAAGGATCAAATTGTTACGAAAGTCCTCTTCTGTATCCCTTACAATTAACAATCTTGTTTGAATTACCTAGCCTTGATGGGCTTCGAACCCACGCGTGGACACCACCACCGAGGCTAATGGACGTGTCACAATTTAAAAATAACACTTAAGTATGCCACATAACACCATATGAACAAGAAACAATCTGATGGTGGAAAGGTCAGGAGTTTCGTGTTGGCCAGATTGTATGCACAACTAAGCCCAAGTTGCACTGTACCATATGAGCTTCGTGGTATCTCTGGTAGTGCAGCTGGTACTTTGCAAATCGATATGAGTGATACACGTTCGCGGTATCTGGGCGAATCAGAGGCCCCTAATATGCGTATATTTTACAATGTGCACCTTCAAGAAATACAATTTTACTGGCCCTTTTATCGATGGACACAGAGCAATAAACTTTGTTGAGACTCCGCATCAGAAGAACGTACATGTTATTTTCACTTCTATCGGAACTCGAACAGGAAAATAATTAATGAACTCAGATTCAAGATTCGGACGTCTGTTTCCAATTAGCCTGTTATCTCTTATTCTAACTAAAGTGTGTTGTATGTATCTACACCAACAAATTAATGATAATAAAACTAAAGTAATCAATATTCAATTTTTCGCGCAGCAAAATTTGATTGAATAAAGAAACGTCCAGTAAACGAACTCCTTTATGGTGATCGGAAAATAGTGATCGCTTTGGAACAGAGGTTACCAATTTAGTTCATGCCATCAGAGTTTGAAAGGCACCAATAGCAACTGCCATGGTTCAGGGAAATAGACAAACATGCTGATTCCAAGGTGATCACTCCGTCAATTTGGTGAATTGTATTCTCTCAGTAAATGGGTTTCATGTCAACGATTACAAGGAACAATTGCACCTCAAAGATAACCAGTTATGAATGCGTTCTGACCGAATTAGTTTTCTCAACAGGTTCGTTTACAGATGACGGAGGACGATATTCTGATGTTGAAAATAAAACTAACCCATTGACCTCGTTGGGACTGGAGCCAACGCATTGATGCTCATTTGTTTATGTACGAAGTCACATCGACAGCACTACACAAATAAATGAGCACATGATTTCGTACGATCGATTTCGGTGGATTCTAGAGTAGATCTGTTAGGGCTGAGCACTTGCCCAGAATTCGGTAGATTTCGCGTCTATCTGTAGATTGGGCGTGCGATCTAACAATGACAAACGGAGTACTGTCGTTGAGGCTTCTTAGATCAGCTATGAGGTGCTTCTCCGGTGTCGCAGTACAGGTGAATTTCATAAATCGGTTGGAATCCCCACTGGTGGGTGGTACGGATCATTTCACAATTTGAACATAAGGAAATCAATTTTCCCCGAATAGTCGATAACTAACTAAATGGAAATAAAAGTGCATGGCCGTTTTGTTTCTGGTTTAGTTAACAGCTCAAAACATGGCATATTCTTGGTGAGATAATTCTGTAATTAGGTCACTGGGAAGCCTTCGTCTTCCTATCCATGCGCTTCATTGCTCGCTTCACGTGACTCTTTTTTGAACTACGGCAAGTGCATTGTCCGTATACATATCTGTAATACTCGAATAGGAACCGGAATTGAACAGCGCGAACTTGAACTCGGACTGAAAACCCACTGAATTACGCAACGCAAGGTAAAACCAAGACGAGCTGTGGATACAGATACTTCTATTGAGAAAAGCACGCAAATATATATCACATGCGACCAACAGTTATTGGTCGGTTCCTGGACGTCCAATCGGCGACAGTGTGGTTTATTATTATACCTTCATGTATTCGGCCAATCTGGTTGATGCCAATCGGGACCACAGGATTGGTCGGTTATTCTATTCTTGATTGGTTAGCCGGAAGCTGTACCGCGGTGCGTGAGTATTCGTTGCACGATCACCACAATATCGCTCCATGTTTTGTTCCATTTCCAGGGCTGAAAGCATGGATAAGTCACGCAAAGGGAATTGTTGAACTAGATTATTCAATCTTGAAATCAATACAAAGTACCGAATGCATTACAATTGTTCGTTAGTTGATTGCATTGCAATGCATTATGCATTATTATTACGAGTTTCATACTGATGCCAATATAGCATAGTTTTCTTGACTCATAACCAAAAGGGATGTATGAAATTATTGAGGAATCTTTTGGAATGGTAAGATTCTTGATCCTAATCGTTCATCACTCTCAATGTGGGTTTTGTTAAGGGTCAATCAACATTTGTTCGGGTGCATCTCGAACAGGTCAGTTATCGGACTTCCGACTACGAAGGCTCTAGTACTGGCACAAATTGCTTTTGAGCACAAAGTGACAATTGTGAAGATTGACTTACTGACTGACCCCGCCATGGCGTGAATACAAAACCGAATATTATAATCAGTCAAGTTAATTCATGAACCCTTGTTTGTAGTTTATCACATAAATGGTGACTGTTTAATCTATATACAACTTACCTTCGAATTTTTAAGCAGATAAGAGGGTGGTGCAATTCTATTTGTGTGTTGAATCAGGACACCTCAAGAGTTGATCAACTAACGTTCGTGTTGGTATATCCATGAAACGAAGTAAGTGGTTGGCTTTCCCTGGGGTAAAAATTGCAGGTGACTTTACAACTGTTTGCTGTTCCCTTTCGGGACGAAGCGGTCAATCATGCGTTAAATGATTGACCCACGAGTTATACAAAATCAGAGAAGAGTTACAACATCACATTGCTGTGGTTGCTGACTGGTAAACTGAATCGGGTTTATTCAATGAAGACATACAATCGCAATTCGCAATGCATTCAGATGTTTTAAAAATGGTCTATTAGACGTGATCAACCAAAATCGGACATGTACCACATGATACAGAGGATCATCACTTAAAAATTATCATCAAATTTGGTAAGTATTGGAGATTATATTACGAAGTGTAATTCTGAGACGGCGGTTTAGTCCTTGTAGCAGCTCGCAAGCAGCAGGTTCCCCCGGCGCGATTCGAATTGTTATTCATCGGGTTTGGGGTTAAAACTTCTACCTTTCTGTTTCACAGACAGCGCACAACACCAGAGCGATGGATATGTTATTTGTATAGTAGAACTCTGTGTTTGGATTGGTCGCTTTGATTTTACCGGCAGTAGACACTGTGTATAATCACCTTGGTTTTCTGGTGAGTTTGACTCGGCGGGAGATCATTTATTCTCCTTACAATGGAAATCAAGAAGTATGGCTTAGGATCTGAGAAACTGTGGTGATCCGGGCCTACGAGATGACACGTACACTGGAGGGACACGCTACAGTTTTTGGACAATGGCGATTAATCAAACATCATGGGTGACGTCAACAACGCGCGTACGCGTCACTGCTTCTGACTACATGCCATAGGTAGATCGTTTCAGCCAATCCGGGACCGTGCGCCCCAGACACTAGCAGAACGATGCAAACAATACTGGAACGCGATTGGTAGAAGTCCGGCTATTATTTAGTCCCCATTATTTCTTCCATTAAATGAACCACTACTACTGAGGCCTTTTCCTCGCATCTCAGTTAAATGGGATATTGCGTGCTAGTGCCAGTGTGGTCCAGTGCTTACGTGATCTACTTCATGATTGCTAATCCTTGATTCGTATTTCGTGATTCGTATTACATGTTTCATATTCCGAGTTCAGTGTGTATTACCGTGACTACTACTACAGTCATTACAGAAAACCAACTAGTTAGTTCAAAGTAAAACGATTGTTTTCGTTGCGGATAAATTGACCATTTTCCAATGTTGATCAGTTTTACGATATGTCTGTCTCGAAGTAAAATGTTCGCGGAGATACGTGACTTATTCTCACAAACCACACTCTGTAAGGATCCCCCGAACGGTATGAATTTTGATATTTCCCGGTGAATGTTATATTAGAAATCTGGTCCCGATCCGTGACAGGATATATTGTTATTTGTTTTCTTTTATTTTGGCAATAAAACCCGGAGATTGGCAGGTCTCGTGAGTAGGGTCAAATGAATCTGTTGATACAGCTGCAGTAGCATGTGATGCAACTCAAAGTGATCACGCCATGATCATCCTGAGAAATATGGGAAGATAAAAAACGCCCTGGTGCTTGCCTAATTGTGCCATTCTATTTTTAATGTGACCTATGTAAAATCCGTTTTCTGCTATCAGGATGCTGCTAGATGCAATCTAACATGGAGCATGAGTTTGGTTTATTTTGCCTCGGCTATAGAGGGGTATCGGATTACCTGACCAAAGAACTGATTCTGAGAGCCCAATGGGTTAAATCAGCACTCAACGAGAGAAGACCTGATTTCATGGGACTTGAGTGAGGCCTTATTCAGTGTTTTAGTGTTTCGGTAGTAAAACGGTCGATGTATTGTTAAAGGTTGTTTTGTTGATGTTAGTTTGCCCTCCCCATCGCCCCTCCCATGTGACACGGCGCGTTAGTCCGTATATATCGACCCACAGTGGTGTGATACCGTTTCTTTTGTTAATGCAAGGATAACCTAAACCAGAATTATGATTGAATGAGACGGAAATTTTCATTGGTTCACGAGATCAGATAAAAAGCAGTGTGCTTCATATACACACGCACACGCATATACAAACACACGCACGTGCGCACACACACATGCATGTCTTCATCAAACCCCATACCATCAACCACACCCACCGAACAAAACAACCCGAAGCCAAAAGACCTGTCAGAAAATACATACGGACTCATTTGAAACAGTCAAGGAACTATAGTGCAGATTTCTGGTCCTCGAACTTTTTTGACGAATCAGGTGACATTTACAATAAAGTTGTGCATGGTTGCTTCATTCAAGTGATCATTTTCGACTGTCAGTCATCAAATAGATTCATATATATATATATATATATATATATATATATAGTGAAATGACTCGCGCCACAAAGTTCAGATCTCAGCCCGAGAGTGAAACCCCTATGACTTAAGTAACACCTACTCCGTAAGTAAAAGCGACGAAATAGTGTATCTCGTGGGGAACTAAAACTCTGGTTGTCTCCGAATAACTCGTTTACTTCGGGGAGGACCCAATTAAATTCCTTACGAGTTTTTGAAATGCCTTATTATTCATTCGTTCTTTTGATGTAAATGATTGCCATAGCCTTAGGTGGTAAATCGTGACGTTACGTATACTGTTCCCTTCTCTCGATATGCACTTGCGCGCAACGGATCACATAATAAAATTATATGTATTTATTGGAATTATTCTAAAGGTAAAGCTGTTGTAATAATTGCCTCGGTTGCCTTTCATGCATGTAGTCTGAATTCGAATATCGAGCTATGCAGTATAGTTTCGATGGTGGCGATCCTGCTCTTTTGGTCACCGCTAAATGGCCTCAACACTTGCGCAATCTAATCCCTTCATATAAACCGTTTTCACTACCTTGTCTTCTGCAGAAGCCCTATTCTCTTTTCCGGAAAATAGTTCCCACAAACATTTATAAATAAAAGAGAAGTGAAGTCATAAAGATTGAATGGGTTAAAGGCCTTTGGATTTGGAGTAATTCTGGATATCTTTCAGTGGAACGAACATAATTTGTTTCATCAGACGAAATCGACCTTGAAGGGTTCTGAAAAGGAATGTAAACTGTGAAAGATCCAAATTTTGTCGCATACAGTCCGTTGGATAAGTATCTTGAATGACTCGCAGAGTTTGAACACTTCTTGGACATTTAGTGTTACATACGTGCCTGCGGCTTAAGTGCGTATGTTCTGCCAGTCCGCGCATCGATAATTTGCTAGTTCCACAGACGTTATCGATTGATATCTACTCAGATCGATCAATCTCACGCACTTGTCTATACCGATACTGCCGGCCGACATGGGCCCGATCCTGATTGGCTGTTAGTTCTATTGCTGCCTTGTTGAACATACGCTTGATTGTGACCGATCATAATAAATCTATCCCACCCTGCGTGCTGTTGTTCTACTTTACTAGCGGTCTACGGGTCCGAGACTACACTGTGTGAAATCCAAAAGTAATATATATTGATCTGAACTGACTATCCTTTGGACTTCAACTTCACGCACAATCCTCAG
>UZAN01039808.1:35880-77162 GCA_900618425.1 Echinostoma caproni | reverse complement strand
GTTAACATATTCTTGTAGGTTTATCGATCTTTCACACAATTTATCCACTACATGACGGATAACCATCATGTGGGTGCACTGGTAACACCAATGTTGATTCGAGAATGCATGTCGGCGTAACTGGCTTCGCACGTCGCTTTTGCATTGTGCGTCAACTATCGATCCACCGTCAGTTTCACACTTCACCTTAGGAAAGAGCTGACCAGACTAGCAGTAGTCTTGTTCGCCAAGCTTGGTAATTTGTTTGCAAATGTTCCATCACCAGCCGAGGTGACATCATCAGTGCTTGTGAAGTGGCCACTTCACAAGCACTGATGATGTCACCTCGGCTGGTTATGAAACGTTTGCAAACAAATTACCANACGTTTGCAAACATATTGCCAAGCTCGGTGAACAGGCAAAATAGAATTCAGTTCACCCGAGCTACGAGAACCGATTTTCAATACTTTGTCAATAGCAGTAGTCTGTATTGCGATGCAGTAGGGCTCGGTTTGTCTCCCGATGTATGTCTTATAGAAAACATAGAGCATTAAAATTTGTGCGTCATCAGGAATAGCTTTACCTGGGGGAGATATTCTTTCCGTTTCAGATTACCGCAATCTTCATGTGGACCGGTTTCGGATAGCGGTGTACAAACAAATAATAGTTTGGCTGTATCATGCTTCTACAGATAAGAAGGCTAAAATGAACTGATTTCATGTGTAAAACGGGATTGTTTTCTGATCGTTTCAGGAATTAATAATCACCCTCATCTGATTTCAGTTTCATTTTCCGAAATGAAACACTGATGGATCAGTTCTGTAAGCTGCAAGATAAAAAAGCTGTCTGGGAGAGAGCTCAATTTGCAAACATGACAATTGTTCCATGTCTTAAAATTCGGGTGGTTAAATAAATAGATTGAATAATATCAACCATCCCCACTCGTGATTTTTGACTAAAATAGGATTTTCCAATAGACTATGGGGCTATAACCAGATAGAATGAACAGTGAGTACCAGAAACTTGTCCTGTTGTCTCTGCAGCACCATACAATGTATTTTATGTGCCTTTCTATAACCACTTGTGTGTAACGATAGGAGAGTGCGGAATGAATGATTAGAATTAGAAAATAGTAGATACACGAGGAATTAATCACCTCAAGCTATATTAATACAGAAATGACTTAACTCCTTTTGCTCAAACACTTCCAAATTATTCGGCATTGATCTTCGAGTGTTATGTGCTGATCATCCTGATTTCTGATCGTTGAGAACATGTGAATGTCTTTTGTGGTAACGGAAGACGTAGAGTGCAAACGTGATGGTGAACTTTATTTGTGATCAAGCAAAGCCTGATAGAAAACCAGTAAACAAAGTGTTGAAATGATTTCAAAGCGGGTTTTAATATTTGAGCTTGCCTTGGAGCCATTGTTGAAGCGCGTGAGCACTACGTGGACTGCTTCAAGTTCTTCCGGATTGTTATTCTCAAACCTCTCATAGTTTCAAAGTGACAAATGACGAGAGGTAATTGTTTTTTTCCTTGTGATTTGCTAAACGCGATGATTTGTTTGATTGATCAATAAATGGATATAAGTAACACTGTTATATTGTAACACTTAGGACTCTGAAGCAAAATAGTTTTGGTGAAGTATATTTTCATTTTGAAATAATGTTAGCGGTACCTAATGAGGTCGTTAAGTGAAATCGAACTCACACTTGTGTATCTCTGATTTGGAGCAATATCTGAAATAAGTGTTTTATTTCATGACTTCCGATTTCAGACTGCATGACCAGCTTTAATTTAATCATAAAGATCTATGAGACTAGTGAATAGCAATGATTAGTGTTAATGTAGTTATCGTTGGATTTGTTTATCATTCTAATCTAGATTGAAATAAATGCCTTGTAGATTTTTCACATTACCTTCTTACTAATTGGAGCACGAGAAACCGCATTTACGAGTGACATACTCCGTTCTTTCTATCTTTGAATCACAACAGACATATTATGATGTTATGTTGCCTGGCAATTTAGGCCTTATGCTCGAAAAATGAAAAGATTCACTTATCTCAGTACGAATCGAACCCAGGAATGGACTTCGCCTACGGCTTTTTACAGCGCACACTCAGCCAGCTGGTCCGTAATCGCACACCGGAAGCACCACTGTTTTCACATTTCAGAGCACCCACCCAACGTGCAGAAAAACATACGGTATCCACCAGTGAAGGCGGCTTCCTTATGTTGATTTGAATCCTGTGAAAGCTACTGAAAGTTTTTCAAATCAACTATGAAATATGTTAGAATATAACAGTCCATAGTGTACTGCGCCATCACCTCCAGTTATGCCTTTTCGATTCACTTGACCGGTTTATTTTACATTTCCTCCCACTCCTATTCAAGCTGGGAAAAACAAATTCCAAGTCCTCCTCACTCTGATAAAAACGGATGTGCTTTTGAATAAAAAAGCCAAAAACCCAGGTTGGAACAATGTATCCCGGATGTGCTTTTGGTTGGTAGCTACATTGTAAGAGTGAATTACACGTATGCACTCATGCACACGGATACACACGGAAGCACAAACCTCGTGCTTAGCAAATTTTTTTACTTCGTACTTAGAAAGTAAGATCATCCCTTTTGGTAGATATTTACACATTAAACGTGTATAATCTTTCGCGTTAAACAAAACTGTTCTGGTCTGGATGTTATACCGTCTACTTGATTGAAGAACTGGACGCTGTGGATTAGAGCATTTATATGTAGTTAAAGATCGCACTATTTTCCATATTCGTGACACATACCTCGCATTACGATACTGATCATCCTATATCTTCGTAATTAAACGGTTATTGCAAAACAATTGCTGCAACCAGGTTGGCTTTTGAAGCTACGGATCCATTCATAACCCTCTAGTACACCTGTTACAAACCTGATTCTCAGAGAACGATTAGCAAGTCGAATGACACTTGGTTTGGTTTAATTAACTAACTTTATTGGTTGAATCCGGTTAGCCCCCAACCGAAACAATGGAGTATTGTTCGCGAGCAGAGTTTCTGAAGGCATTGTTTTTCTTTCTCCTCGACGACTTATAACCCATATCTCCTCCTTATTTTTGAGTGCTTTCCACGATTTATATTACTTTTCTTATTATTCCCTATCCGACCCTTTTTCTGCTTGTCTCATTAGGATTTATCTGCCATTGTTCTATCCAATGGACTTCAATTTGGATGGAATAAAAGCTGCTGGTTTTTTAACCTCTAAAACCTATTGATGATCTGTTTAGCCTAAACGCGATTCCCAGTAATTGTTTGTCATTCTTTAAAAAATCAGCCTACAGTTGCACACTTTCTTTGGTTAGTTTTCATCTCTGCTTTATTCTGTTCTGTCTTTGATTGCACACATAACAACCCATGGCTAAAACCTGTGACCTAAAACGATTCCTGTATCACACTTTTCACCATTATAATCGTTCCCGTCGTGAGTATTTCGGTTTTAGTCGCTGTTCTAGCTCTTATCTCGCTTTCATTTTTAGAGTTTATTTAACCCAAGTGGATTCATTTTATCCTTGACGCAATACCTAACTTACTCTAAGCTGTCAGCGACACTCTTTTTACGCTCCCAGTTTATCACAGCTCTCAAGGTTTCTATTGACGGAAGTTAGCATCTACGAATTTGACAGCCCAGTTAATTCCTCATGACTTCCGCAAGGTGATGAATATTTATCCTTAAGTCGTGACCGGTTGGATTACTCTTCGACATCGTTTATTTTCCCTAGCTACCTAGATGTGAATATGCATAACATAAGCCTCAGAGGCGTAGTTCCAGATAAACCAAATTATGACTTTTTAAGACGTTTCTATCTGCGGGTCAGATGTGTTTAACGTTACACAAAAATCATGGTTGGTGCTTTTGTTTGATGCTTGTTTTCGTCGAGATTAGCTTGTCTTGGAACAACAACAGCCTGGGATGGAAATGACTTTAGCATTACCACAATTACATCACTATTGTGGAAAATAAAAATGAAGTAGCATGTCCGAGTACCTGATGAGCTTCTGAGAAATGTTATCTGCCGCTTATCATACCGCTTATTACGTAAATGTAAATTCGTTACAGAAAACACAGATTACTTGGGAAAAGTAAATCTGATACTAATAAGGTCAATTTGTATACATTAGGGTAAAAATACGCTGAATGTGGAGAGCATTTACCAGTACCTTAAAGGCAATAGAATTGAGTAAGTAGGACAAAACTGTTCTTCCGTTTTGCATGTTTTGAAATTCTCTATTCAATGTTACAGATGCTTTTTAGAGTTGCACTGCACTTGATACTGGATTCACAGGTGTCCAAAATGATCTTGCAGCAAAACTGAATACACAATAGCTAATACAGAGAGAGAGAGAAGTAACGCTGTCAGTTGGTGGAAGGATTTAAAATGTTTAAGTAGATGGCGTACGTTACACAACAGACCATTGGGTGATATTTTGTGACTCCAGGTTATTCAAATGATTGGTTCGGTAAATTGATATTTCTTACTGATGTCAGTGAAAAGAGTTTGTTTGGGATACCGCGCACGCTTATTATGGTTGAGCAATCCGTGCCATTTAATCCCCCCTGCTGATCATCCGGGTGTTTGAAAATTGATACCATCAGTACGTAGCTAACTGAATAGCTTATGCCCTGCTCTCATTTTGAATTCGGAAAGTAAAGTGGTTGTATGCAATGAGGAAATAAGATTGAGAATCTTACAACGAATAATCTTTAGGCTTATTTGTCGTTTCGTGTTGAATCAAGTTGAATCAAAACTTGTTTTTATCGTTTAGACAAACTGTTCAAATTGCTTGAAAGAACCTCATGCTCAACCGAATTAGTATCTTGATGTCGGAGTCACAAGTGTGTGCTCCACTTTTGTCCCTATTCTCTTAAAAGGTTTGCAGTTGATCTAGCATCCCCCATTATTCTAATCTTTCCAATGAAATTCACCATTGTTTGAACACGGTGACCTACCCATTCACCAAGCAATCAACAAATACACATAATTCTGGCATACCTTTCAATCGATAGCAGCTGTGATTCAGGTACACACCACATGCTATCCGGACACCGCTGGTGTGTGGAGTGTAACCCTGGTGAATACCGACACGCGGTCCAAATACCGATAACCAGCATTGACAACCTGGAATTTGCGAATGTATACAATAATGGCGTTCCATTCATCACTCGATTCAGCTCGTTTAGAATGCTAAATCATCATGTATCCTGACCGTAATTCAATTTTGTGCACAATCTACTATCAGTCCGATTGATCAATGCTTTGTCGGATTCGTTGAAGTCCGTGCAGGGGCAAACAAACGACTCGTCACAACGCTATATACAGTTCCGCTTCACTGTGATCCACGGTGAAATGGTTAACCACAACATAAGTTCCACCTTGAAGATTTCAACCCCTAGCCAAAATCAAAATGAATGAAACTGGATCGTGCAGTAAAATCAGTTTCGTGATAAAATACCCCAAAACCTATGCGCAGTTTTGCATTACTTCCAAAGTTTGTGTGCATCTAATCCAATTATTTTGATGTAACATTGAGACGAGCAGGTCATAGTTTGTGCAGTGCCCATGCTCTATGTTCGCTCTAGGTGACCTTTTCCTACTTGGTTTGGTGGCGGTCGGATCGATAAAGAGACTCGTCATTTCCTTACACAATGACATTCTCAATTCCATTCTAATTGGTTCCTCTAGGATAGACTACCAACTCCTACATGATCGAGTGCGACCCGTTGGGCAACAGGTTTATGATAACGATGATGATGGTAGTATTTGGTCACAATGCTTTCTACGGATGTTTGTGACGCTGCGTCGTAGAACTGTTCTTTGGCAGGACAGATCCTCTGACCTATGGTTATTGTTCGTAAAATAATCTATTCACTACAAATACAAGATGAAGATCACCACTCTGTCTTGTATCTTCTTATACATTCGAACCATTACACCACCAGTCACATTAGTAGTGGTCAACAGCGCATTGAACGCTGTCTCAAATCCATCATTTGACTGATTTTATTAGCATCGGATCAAAAGTTTACTGAACAGCAGTTGCCTGCATGGCTTAATCACAAAGATCATTTGAAATAATAACATAACCATCATTAACTGTATTTTTTCACTGGTTACTTTCGTGGATCAGTGAAATCGGACAGCATGTAAAAAGTGCATGCTCCATGAAACGCCGACAATTGATTTTTGGTATTGTTACCCTCAAATCTAAGGAGAAGAATGAGCCACTTTTATTGATAGCATGTAGAAACAGTTGAGCGCTGAGTTTCAGTCAAGAGAATTATTCATCAGGTTTGTAACCATTGGTTAGGCTCAGAAAAGCTGGAAATCGTACCGACTGAGGCCAGATATGAATAGAGTAGGACTGGCCTTTGGGTCTCTCTCTGTCTCTCTCTATATATATTTATATGTATGAATTCAATATGAAATTTCGGTGCCCAATTCGCATTACAAAGCTGTATGTGCCGTGTGCAAAAGTGGTACGCGAAGTTACTGCATTCAGAATGGCTGCGCAGAACGAACACAGTTAATCATTTCCCGCCGCTTTCGAAGTTAGCCGGCCCCATCCTGGACGGTGTGACATATTTAGATTGATCGTAAGGTAGTAACCTCAAGGAACGCAAAAATGTTACCACTGTGAAGTTTATCTTGGTCAGCCATGTCTGATACATCCAAAGTGATGTATAAGTGACCAGTGTTCAGAGGATGGCCGGTCTGTGATAAAAAGGAATCTGTACGTTGTAATGAACATCGAGCAAAGAACTGTCGTCCTGCACTCGGCTCGTGAAGGTCCCCTCTGTGGGTTTGCATGCATATGTATATTGTGGTAATTCGATAATTGTTCTCGTGGTGGAGAAAACAATATGTAAAAATAAAACACTTTTCGACCCAGTTCTTCTCATTACTCAAACCTTTCATTGATATTTATTTTAAATTCACAATGATTTTTCCAGTTGCTCATCTTAGTATGAGAAAGTCAACACTGCCTTTCAACAACATAAGTTCTTCGAGACGGATAAACAAGCAGTGACAGGAAAACGTTTTCCTGGATTATGATGAAATCCGTAATTCGTTTGTTGAGGAATTTGGGGGAAAAATTGTGCGAAAACATCAGTATAGATGTAAATAGCTGAACAGAACTGGATCACCATAATTCACTGAACATGAAAGGGGAGATAAATTTGGCCCTGATTGTAGCGACATCGTCTCCGAGTAATGCATAGGTCAGTACTGAACGCGAAATTGAAGTTTCCCTACAAACCCATGACTTGAATAGCGCGAATTTGAGGAATATGAAGATCCAACTGCTCAGGTGTACATTGACCCGCGCGTGGATCAATGCAATGCAGCCACCGTTTACTTAGCCATCCCCGTTCCACCACCAAAAAGGTAGTTTTTTGTTCACGCAATCTTTTGCAAAACGTTGCCAGACACAAAATCAGGGGATTCCTTTTTACTACATTTCGTGAGAAAACGCATCCACTCTACACCTTACTATCTCCTTAACAGTTTTATAAGCCTGATCTCTCTTTTTTATTTATTTGTTTCAGAGTTCCTTGTCATACCATACAGATTCAAAACTTTGATCAATAAATCATTTTTCAACGTTTTATGCTTTA
The DNA here is from genome assembly GCA_900618425.1 of Echinostoma caproni. NCBI lineage: Eukaryota > Metazoa > Platyhelminthes > Trematoda > Plagiorchiida > Echinostomatidae > Echinostoma > Echinostoma caproni. The sequence continues at coordinate 69,516 of UZAN01039808.1, read as the reverse complement.
TTTTGAGATTTTCAGTAGATCCCATCGTGCCATCCGTTTTCCGCACAAACAAAATCTAACTGTGTGTGGTAAGCATTCATTTGATTCAATTTAGGTTACACTTTTTTCGGGCACAAATGGGCTGCCTCATTGAAGATTGGAAAATCCTCTTCATAATCATCAGAATGTGACTTATTTCCTTAACTTGAGATTTTCTTCCTAGTATACGAAACTATGCATTTCCTCACACTGTCTCTAACGTCCTCTCGTGAATTTGCCATATCTGTTTCCCTTCCGTAGTGAAAATGACAATACTGTGTAATTAGATGCACTCAGAACGTCCACAATTGCTAATAACAGATTCTGCGCTCCAACTAATTCCTATGGTGAGTGGCAGGTCCTGTGTAATGCTCTCGATCAGATCCCTGTAGTATAAGTGAAAATCCGAATGTTCTCTCCTCGCCAAACACTTAAGTTTGACTGAGTCATTAGGTCGGATCAGGACTGCCTGGAAACAAGAGTAAACAAGAAGAAACGAAGTAATTTCGGCGGTGATTTATAAGAAATTATTACCATTTAACGCAGTTCAAGACACAGAACAACCTTACTTACAGCATCGATTTTTTTCATGAGATTAGCCTTCGCTACCAATTTTTTTCATGCACCTTTTCGTCCATGTATACTGAAAATTTTATTTAGTCTACATATTCAAGGCATGAATTCCTCTAGTGCACAGTAATTTCGCAGCTTTTTGTTGTTTCATCTTCGGAAACTTTTCTCACTCAGTCACCTCTTCCGCCTTGCCGTTTCCACTTTCTCAGACCGAGTGATGTCTCGGTATTTTCCAACTACGTGAATTTCCTGCCCTCAACTGAATTTCGGGTTGTATTCCTTCTTCACAACCGTATTCGTGTTCTTCATTTAACACATGGGAGTCTCGTCCAGTTCATGAAAGCCCCAATACAGTGCAAGAGCACATCCCCTTATTCTATTACTAAAGACTGGGATTGTCTTTCTCATTTACCGTCTCAACAGGTTTAACGGAGGTAGGAAAGTTCATCTTTCGTGCTATGGAAGTTGCAATAACTGAAACAAGAGAACCCTGTAGCCCCACTACTTACAAAGTGAAATACTAAAGCACTTTTGATTTCAGAGACGCTCTCAAACAACAGAATTCCGGTATATCTACAGACGGTATGAAGCAAAGCAATCTAATTACTTTGTATGAAGCATCCGGATTCTTTGCAGTAGTCACACGAGCTGATTCAATTGTGCCGTCTGATGTCTCCCACCAATGCAGGGCCTATGAGCTGTCTTTCCCATAGAGCTAAGTAAAATCTTCTGTCACTGTGTAAACGGACGAATCGGTAATTGTGTTTTGCTACGTACATGGGTAGAGGTGGGGTTTTATTTGCTCCTGGGAGATTCCAATGATTTAAGCAGTCGGAATCAAAAAAGCGAGTTCACTAAAATGGAATAACCGTTTCTCCGGTAACTGAGCTACGAGAGAAGCACAGTGGTGAGAAAAACTGCTGCGAAAACGATCAAGCAAAAGTGAAACCTAGTGCGTTAATTTGTTCCAAAAGAACAATGAATTACAGCAAGTACGAAGCTCTTTCCAACAGAATGATCACCAGGAGAAATTTGTTGAAGAGTATCTAAAAACGAAATCGCAAAAGAGTGAAACTCTACACCATCCCCAGGAAACCATTATTCAACAGTCTGCCGTGTGTCAAGGATGGTGTCATTCAATTCTTTGAAGGGAGACTCTCAAAAGCAGTAAATGCACATTATAGGTAGCCAAACTCAAACATTCTATTCACCCTATCCAGCTGTTGTTCAGAGACTTAAAGGTTAACTACCATTTTCATCCAATTCAATGGGTGTCTGTCAATTCACATACCTTTGGAGCCGCCTACATCGGTCGCACCAGTCGGCAGTTGACCCAACCTATTGAATAGCGTCATCCGGCCTGGTTGTGAATAGGACTATCAAAGGCCATTCGTAGCTCAATTGAGGAGCATCTTATCGACACGGGGCATATNAAGTGTAATTTGAAGTCATCTACAGAATTCCGATGAATCAACGGAGGCAAATTATGAATTTGCACGGCCGAGGCAGTAGCTATTCGAATATAGCACCCGAGCTCTACAAACATAAGCGGATTATTCACATCGTGTGGTTGCCGTGGCCCGACGATATGACATAATTGACCGTTGTTTAGATAATCTAACGACGTTTGAATTATAGTGTTACGTAGTCGGTTTAATGAAGTGATAATATCTCTGTAACCCCCTGCTCCTCCTAAACCGGTTTATTTTTTGAATTATGACTTTTCTTGCTACCTTGTGATCGTATAAAAATGGGGAATCGTGATAATGAATGATCGAAATGAATACTTCACTTCATTGTTCTGTTCAATGTTCATTATTCAGCGAACTATAATATAAAATGCACATGCGATCGAAAAAGTACATTTAACGTCTGTGATCAAAAGTGAATCACCTCTCAATCAGCTCTATCAACGTTGAAAATTTGGGCCTGATTTCACATGCGGAATATAATATCATAGGGCAGATAGACACTGGTCTGCAAATAACAAGATGGGGTAAATGATAAGGACTGTTTGGGTTGCAAGGGTTACTTTTTACTGTTTAACCTTGAGATACAATACATCTGTTCCGCTAGACAACAGTCCGTCCTTGGCCTCATGCTAGCGTTCATCTTTGCCTTCCTTATTCGATCACTTAATCGCATCCGAACTAGGGTATTGTTGATTATGCCATCACACTGTTGTAGACTCACGTTCAAACAAGCTACAGAACATCATTTATGGGCTAACCTATACATTTATTTACAAAAATACAAATATGCATCAAAAATATTCCGGGTTTTCCAAATATTTTTACGTACATTAAAGGTTTTTTCACCACCACCATTGCTCATTTAGATCTACCCGTGACGTCTAGTGAAATTCTTAAGATGAAACCTCATGAATGAATGGATAGAGAAAGAAATTCACCGAGTAATATGAAATGGGATCCAGAAGTTAGCTTTGCTGAATACTGCTTGCTATTCTCAGATTTGGTTTATCCAAACGTATTTTAGGAAGTACTTAAAGTTTGTTCACACTCATTAGATTCCCGATTGTCTCCCAGACGGATTAAAACCAAACACAAAATATTTTTTTCAAACCGACATAATGTGATAGTAATTAGGACAGTTGGCAGTTGTCAGTGATTTGAATAAAAGAGGACAAAGTTTGAAATGTATGGAGTAAGTAGATTGAAAAATAGCGCACTCGAGATAAAACAGAATGGGGGTACTGAATGTCCGTCACATGGGGCCTAAAACAATTATCTATGCCCCCAAATAAGGTTGGTAGATGGTGCTACAAATAAAGACAAGATGCAAAAACACTGACTACCAAACGTGATATCACTACTACCACTTTGATAATTCTTCAAAGTATATAGTTTTTAGTGAAACGCACCCCGACAGAATTTTTTGTTTGAATTCTTCCTCCCACCAACAGATATTTGTGTATATTTTGTAACGGCACAATCGGATAAAGGACAATAAGATTAACGGAGTTGAGTAAAACCATTTTATATCTCACGGTAAAATTATATCTAGACACCTTTCTATTCAAGGGCCTCATTCTGCAAAACAACATTATTGACATGCTGCTTTGGCGGATCTCTGGAAGAAATTTTATGAAGCGAACAATTCAGTAACCTCGGAGGAATAGTGACCCACGAACGGCTATCGCCTGCAATTTCTGTACGTGTTCGGTGAGGAGCTCAGATACTCAAAGAACGAAGGCATTTAACGAATCTTTTTAACTTAGGTTAGTTGGTTGGTTTAGATTGATAGGTAGATAGATAGATAGATAGATAGATAGATAGATAGACAGAGAGAGAGAGAGATAAGTAAACACTTGAGTGGAATGATTGAAGCACAAAACTGAGATGTATTTAGTAGATAGTGTACCAAGACTCTACCTGACAAACAAAAAGTTCTCAGTTGTAAAATGTGACCTATTTCTTGGCATACAATGTTTTCCTACTTGAGTATCAGTAAAGTTCATGGAGGAATTCGTCAAGAATATTGGGAATACAGGGCAATTTGACATTTGAAGTATCACTTAACCTTGGTTCTCAAGTACACAACTTCGACCCTCTTTCGGTCAAGAGCTAACAACCTGCAGGGTAGTAGTCTAATCGCTGCCGTGTAGACTCGCATACATCACATTGTTTTTTACGGACAGTTATTGATTTTGCATTGTGAAACGATCATTTGCCAGGTAAAATACCTATCCTTCCTTAGACCCCCTTACTGATCGTCTGTGACCTCGTGTTTATTGTAGCTTGGTTCACTTATTTAATGTTGGCCACTAAACTGACCCCCAAACAGCAACAAGCTCGGTAGCATAAAGCAACTGGTATCGTTGAAATCAAGTAGACTAACAAAAAAGACGGGCGATTCCAAAAATGACGAATTGCGTTAATCGTTATTTTCGAAATTTCTCAACATCCAAGTTCGATTTCTGAAGCTTTAAACCAAAAATGAAAACTTAGGAAACAATTATTGGTTGATTCACGTGCATGTGCATAGGACGAGTGAAACGCTGTCTGAACCACAAATGTAATAAGATGATTAGGTCATCAATATTCCTTGATTCTGGACATGACCAATAATGTACCAATCAGTGTTTGAGGTTACGAGGATGCAAGTGTAGGGCCGTGGAGGACACTAACTGAACGGTTCTGAGCACAAATCACAAGTCAAATGTTCTATCCCCATACCTTTATCAACTGCTGGTGTGCGCAGAGGAGCCTGTTTGGATCGATTAGGAGGCATGTGATAGATTCTCGGTTAGGGTGTGACCAGAATCTACAAGGGAAGTTAGGATAGAACTACCGATTGGTCCTGACTCGCCGTAACTAAACACGTTTGGCCAGTATTATCCTTCCCGGAGAGATAACTGCCTACCCGTCCCACGAACGTCAAGGCTTTCAGATACAAACCAGAAATACTAAGGTCCTCATCTGTGCGGTGCCTTTGAATTTCGGCCGTGCGTTTTACAAGTTGGATAAATGTTTCGGAGTTTGCCTTGGAGACTCTCGATTGTACATGCTAACATCAATCAANTAATTTTTCAAGGTTAAATGCTGTCCCGCAGCTCCTCTACTATGAAATCTCTTCGTGTTCTCCAGTATGACCTCCGAATTTCGGCATTTGCCCATTCCGCCAGGAATCTCTGCAAACGGTTAAGTCAAGGTCACCATAATAAGCACCGCGCTGGCTTGCGGGTTGCGCTAAGGTGGAATTCCATCAAAAGATTGACGAATCCGTCTATTTTAAAATATAATTTGCTCTTTTGTGATAAAAATCGCTGACGTCCAGGGTCTGGTATCTCCGAAACAATACAAAAGTGTTTGGGTCATTTTACTCCAGGAAAGTTGGTTACACCCAGACATTGATTACAATGTCGTTGGAGTGGGCGGTTTCATTGTTTTCAGGATGACCGGACTTTGAAGTTCCAGAACAAAAGTGGCAGTGTGGTCAATTTAGTTAACCGAAGTGATGAAGCAACACTCATTTAATGTTTAACTTCTCAACCGGCTAAACTAATCATACTATTGTTGACTGCAAGCCACGCTTTCTCAGCAGTTTTCACTTTATTCCTTTGAGTATGTATTTTTTGCCTGATACACCCAACCTTGACGTAACACTGTTGGCTGATACTACAATGGCACTATTCGCCACTTGCTTTGACCAGTTTATGTGCATTACCGCTGCAGACTATAATCGCTTCGATGTTTCGTTCCAAATTACTCTAGCTTTAGAGAACCATGTAAATTTCCCGCACCCAAACTAATGCTTATCTCCATGACACATATGTAAATAAATTCAATGTTTTTCATGTTCTTAAACGAGCTACAATAAGTACTTCTGACCATTGTACCATTCCTTCTTGCTGTAAAACTAACCATTATCTTCATACTTGACCCATCTCTCATACTGTAGGGAAAAGACATTGTTCCCCTGAGAACTTGTTTAGGCTGCGGGACTTAGTTTCTTCTACTGACTTGTCTGTTCTTTCCAGTGATCAGTTCTCTCTGTCCGGATAACATCTCACTTAATATCTAAATTTAGGTTATGACCAATATGTCCTGTCAAAACTATTTATATTCGAACTGGTAGGTTTTACTCTCTCCTCTTTAGGGAACTCCGGCGTGATAAAGAGATGCCTTGCATGACCGGTAGGCGTAACCGTGTAAAAAGAACTATCTGTTCTGATTAGAACTGAAGTAAGCCGCCTGAAGGGAATGTACGTGGTGACTTTTTTGGATAGAAAAAACGCTGTCGTGCGGTGTGGATTATCCTGCGGAGTCTGCGTGGCTCACGTATCAGTTCTTGTCCCAACTTTCAGGTACTAAATCATCAATTCACTTCTGTGCCTAACTCAGTTTCTCTCCCACCTCCTTTTACAACCCATGATGCAGTAAATCCTGTTTCTTCGGACGAGTTTCTCCAAGTCTTTCAAGTTCCGTTCAGTCTGCACAGGCCGATATGTGGCTCGGGCCAATGTTGAGTTCAGAAAGATGTTGACTGATCTCGTGGCTTCCAACACTGCGAGTCAATAGATTTTTTTGTGAAAGACAGACTGTGAGGTGCAGTATCACGTCCTAGGCAATGGCGCTCAAGACTGATAGGTACTTACCTTTAAACTGCTTCAGGGAATATAGAAGCCCAACAATCATCCAAGGCCATCTTAAAGGCCATGACTCACTCATTACATGCTCAGGTAAACTATTCCAGTATGGTGCTTATACTTGTAAAGAACTTGGCTCGGATGTCCAACCTTACAGGACTACGTTCCAGCCTTAAACTATGTCCCCTAGTGCCATTTGAAAGAATGAATTGGAACATATCATCAAACTTGGGTCCGGAGAGACCTTTTATGGTATTAAAACCCTCTATGAGGTCCCCTCTGATTCTCTTTTTTAACAGCGAGAACAGATTAAGGTCCTTGAGCCTCTGTTTATAACTCTGGTCCCTCTGTCCTACCATCATCCTTGTAGCCAGGCGCTGCACCCTTTCTAGACAAGCAATGTCTTTTCAAGAGTACAGTGCTCATGCCTGAACACAGTATTCTAAGTGTGGCCTAACTATAGCTTTATATGGAGGGATGAGAACCTCGGGTCTCCTACACGTAATCGAGGAGTGTAGACGAAAACGTTCCCTACGAGCCATATTGGGTCCAGTCTGACATTGCTGTCAAGGTTTGAATTCGTATAATACAACGGCTCCCAGGCACTTAACTTCTTTTTCTCTCTTGAGATGAATTCTATTGTGATTGTCAAGTTTAGCTTCTGATAAGAGGCACTGACATTTGGATAGGTTGAGAGGAAGATTCCACTTTTCTGTCCATCTTATAACGGCCTACAGGTCCTGATATACATTCACTCCAGCCACCTTGAAGTCTTCCGCGAACATGAAGCACGGGTTATTGATTTCCCGTGGTAAGTCATTTACGAACATCAGGAATAGCAGTGGGTCGAGCACATAACCCTGAGGAACACCGCTAGACATGATTTCCGGCACCTATAAGTGCGTACCAAACTTGACCTGGAAGTTGTGATTTGTCGTGAAGCAAACTACTCACTCTCTAACTTTTGCCCCGATTCCTAGGAAGTGTGTCTTTTGGTTTAACCCCTGATAACTTACGGAGTCGAAGGCTTTGCTAAAGTCCACATAGCAGACCCCGACAGTTTGGCCCTCTTCTAAGCCTCGTGTGACTTCATCGAGGAAGCCAAGCAGACTCGATAAAAATGATTTCCTTTTAATAAAGTCATGCTGAGCTGGCGTTAGTAGCTCTTGCTCCACTAGGTACGCTATCGTATGCTTTCTAGGCGTTTGCACAGGACCAACGTCAGATTTATTGGTCTGTATTTTTTGACCTTTTGCTTAGATCCAACTTTACGCAGAGCAAATACCATCGCTCTTTGCCCATCTTCCGGTATCTCACTGTTATCTAGTGATGCTTGAAACAACTTTGTCAGGGGCCCTTGGAGTAGCATCGCTAGAGGTTTAACAGTAGTGGGATAAATGCCATCCTGTCCCGCTCCCTCGAACTTGTTCAGCGAAACTAACTCGTGAAGAACTTTGTCTGGCTTCACAGTTATTTCGATCAACTGTGATCTCACACTGGGATACTTGAGCCTATGTAGTACGCTTGGTGGTAACAACTGCCGACAAAATCCCTTGAAGAAAGCCAGAAGAGTACGCACTTTTTCTCCTTCACTCAAAGCAAGACTTTCATGATTACTTTTTAATGTTCCAATTTCCTCTCTTTATATCTTTTTGGATTGAACGTAAGCATATAATCTCTTCGGGTTCTGTTTGCGCAATCCCATGTTCATAGTCGTACCTGGTTTTCGTTGCATAGCCTGAGCATGGTTTCTTGCTGCCTTGTAGCTTTACCATGCTTGATACCTATTGAGCCTTTTGTAAGGTGTCCACTTCCGACTTCGTGTGACCAGAGCTCTGTCTGAACATGGTTTCCACTATGGTGGCCGTTGTCTGAGTCTTCTGGGCCTCAGGGGTGCAAATTCCTCTGTGAGCCTCAGTGAACCATCTTTAACTGCAGATCATCTCTCTTCGATGGTAGGCTCAGTTGTTGACGGTTCCCAGCTTAGACCTAACGCTGCCGCTTGTACATCCCCATACAACCGGACCATTTTGATCCTTGGCTTACTGTACTGCGCCAGTAGTTTTAGCTGAAGGCCTGCGTGGTCACTTCTGCTTAGTGGGACCTCTATCTTGAAACAAACAATATCTGGCCTTGTACGAGATATAGCTTAGTCAAAGATTGATGAGCTCAAGGGCTCAAGGCCAACATTGAACACGATTCCGATGTATCAATACCTCATTTGTTAAAAGCAGGTGTGGATCAGCTTGTAACACCTATTGTGGAATTGTTCAGTATATGTTTATCATCCGGGATGACCTCCGATTGTTGGAGATAAGCCTGGATCAGCCCAATTCTAAAGGATGTTCAAAGCGCCGTTCAGTTGCCTGCACATCTGTTTTGCTGAAAATTTTTGAAATTGTTTTGCCTCACCACATGATACCCCTAGCAAGTCCCATAATTCTTCCCAGTTCGCCTATAAATTCCATCTGTCCATACTAGACGCAGTTGTCCATATTGTTCACTCTGTTGCATCCATTTTGAAAATATTTCCGGTTGAGTAGTCATGAGAACACAAGTTATCAAACAGCTTGTATTCGGTGCTACATCAACTGTGCTAATTATAGCACGATTTGTAATAGGGTAAACAGGCGTTGAGAGGAGACATCTGCAAAGGAAAGCTGATTTTCTTCGCGGATGTGTCTTCTCTCACCGCCTGTTTGATTGCTTGCGTGCGCCTTAGACAAAAGTGAAGGTACCTTTTGTTTGGCTTTCCTGTATTGAGTAAACGCTCTTGGTTCTCTCGAGCAAAGAGTGATTATTGAACGCTTTTCTGAGTGTGGTCTGATACCTGAAGCCTTTAATCCTCTAATCGACTACTTCTCCCGTAGGACCCAGTTTATTTCATTAAACGGTACACAGTCCTCTTCTATTACCATTGGTGCTGATTGTTTTCAGGATGCCATTTTACCGCCTTTCTTTTCTTCTATGTACATACACGACCTCCCCAAACCGCAGTAATTTTATTGCTTGCAAGTATGTTGATGATACTGTGGCTGATTACGCTTCCCCTAGTTCAGACAGTTTTCGGTCTCTCAAGGACAACATTAGTGAACCTCACGATTGGTCTGTGACCCGATTCCTAGTACTTAATATCAATAAGTGTAATGACGTTCTGTTTATTCTTAAAAGCGGCCCTAATTATCCTTCTTTGATAAATACTCTCGTAGATCTGTTAGTGAGTAATCAAATCATCTCAAAATCTGCTTCCGTAAAAAGCCCTGGTATCACCCTCATCCATAACCTCCCCTGGTCTGCTCCTGTCATCAGGGATTTTACAAAAGTTCTAAAACAGTCTTTTTAAGCATTCATGAAACCTAATGTCCCAAGTAAAATTAATGTGAAATTTATGATTGCCTGCATCCTTCCACAACATTTATCCTTGGTCTGAAATAAAATGATTTCGCTTTGTTTTTAGGTCCCTCAAACTTTTATCTCGCTACAGTGGAGTTGATAAAGTTGTTTTGGTTGAGGCGTTTCAATTTCCGAGCATTTTGACACTTGTGATACCTTTAATGACAGAACAATGCGTGATCAAGAGCACTGTCTGCACCGAGAAATCGTGAAAACCGGGTCGAATCCTCGAACTCGTTCCAAATATCAACCGCATCCCGGTACCTAACTCCACATTTTGAAACAGTCTAATTTCAAGTCTTTCTTGGGCTATTGGTTAATCGTAAGACAATTGTCAACAGCCTCCGGGAAAGACTCTTGCATTAATTTTTGCTGGTTTACTACAGTATAGGATTTATGGCATTATTTTGTTACTGATGGCAGCTTGTTTTATTTATCCACTGTAAACGTTCGTAGATTGCTCATAACCGGCCCTTTGGATGCATAAAGCGCTTGTTGAATTTACTAATTTGGTTTGAATATACAGATTACCACGAATGTTGTCAGCAACCGCAAACTGTGCTCATACTTCGGGATTATTAGTGGTCAATCATTGACCAAGGTACTTTGTTTTGCGGCGTCGAAGGTATACATAACAGCTGCATTAAAGTAGCAAGCGGGAAATTCTAATGATGAACCATCTTTTGGATCATAATAGTTAATAGATCCTTCCTTCTGGCCGTCAGGATCATTCTTTTATCTTCAGTGTCAAAAATCTACCCGAGTATCTATTACTTGAGGTTGAAGTAAACGTAATTCTAGAATGCTTCCGGTAAACATAGTTACCTTACTCTCGATGTTCGGATTTGTTTCAGATCCTTCTTCTGTTCTGCTGGTACTAAATTATATTAATTCAAACGGGTTCAAAAGTTCCGTCAACCTACCATATTTTCCGATCAGTAGCACATTCGTGAAATGATAGCCTGCATCCTGTTGAGCCGTAAACTGTATAAACTTGTGAATGCTGTCGAACTATCATAGCGTTACGATGGAAATCGAGTACTACTCATGATCTTATGTACAGGCACACTCACACACACACGCACACAAACTTACACGGGTGAGAAGCAAAACCAATATTTGTTTACTGATTAATCTATTCACTCAATCCCACCCCCGAGGTTGCAATCTTCACAACCTGGCGCGGCTATGGATTGCGCAAACCATTGTTTGCCCTGTCTCTTGTCATTGCCGTGATTGCGCTCATTTTCCATAGGTTTTACGTAGTACTCAAACGCAGTGGCTTTTAAGGGAATCGTTCAATTTGTAAACAAATCAGGTGTTCACCTTGCATAAGTTCACATGATTTCGTTGTTTTTTCTTGTTTGATTCAGTCTATACGTGTTTGCAAGTGTGCTGAGTTGTCATACCAGGAAGCAAGTGACACAGGACTTGGATCCTTCGCGTCACCGCATCAGTACCACGATTTTCCGGCATGCTCATTCACTGAACTAATTTCTGCAGGCTCTTAAGCTTTCCCGGTCCACCCAACACACTATATCACGAGTATTCTCGATGATCAGATGAGAAAACCGACGACTATGTGCTCGCGGTGAATTCGATTTCCGGTCTCGTGATGGAATCAATGCTAGTAGAGTGACGTGATGTGTTGTGATTTTATTTTCCCAAGACAATTTTATTCCTAAGTAATGAAATGTTTTGTGATGTAATGGCATAAACACCAATCACTGGTAACGAACTTCTTCGCCGCTCTGCTGTCCTGTTTGAAATGTGCTCTGTGCGACTATTCAGACGATTAAAGCCAAAGGTACTGGATCTATCGCCTGTGGACCATTTTCTTTGAAAGGTAACTATAGCGTCAGAGGGACACTTAATTCAGAAACCCACTTCAAGATAACATATATTGTAACACCGTTGGAATTAGATTAAGGGGAACTAGTTTTTATGTGGTCCTGACTGAAGGACGCGAGTACCCAACAAACTATCCAATAACTTTTACAAGTGGATTACTCAAATTTTGTCATATCTTGCTGGTTCTTCCTGTCTACCAACATTTTTGGCTCCTTTTATAAGTAAAATCATGGTGGAAAATGATGTCGGGTGGGGAAAGCAATGGAAGGCAAAAGGAATGGAGTCTGTGCAACGAGATGCGAGAGAGTAACATGGTAATATCATCTAAAGCATGTTAAAACAATCTGAAATGGGGATGATGACGGTAGCTAGGCATGCCATCTACCGTTGGTCATAAAGACAATGCTAGGCTAGTACAATCACAGAACTATCGGCTTACCATGACCGATCTCAACGATCGAGCTTACCCAGAAAGAACAGCCCCCGAAACAAGAGGCGCACCACTCTCCAGTACTTGTCCGAAAATGTCGAGGTAAACACAGTACATGAGTGGTGTATTGTCCGGCTGTAAAATTAATAATTCATCGTATGTAAACATATTGAGGCCTTAGTTTATAATTAAGCCAATAAATGTTTATGCACTCGACCACCTTCTTCGAGAAAATTATCCAGTATACTGACTTGGAAAGGAGCCCTTCTGATAGTAACTTGATATCCGGTGTTCGGATTCAATATGTTTCAAGGAAGAATGCTGTACAAATGCTTCTGTATTTGGTCATTCCCAGACCTTCGAAATCGAGATCAGGTTTCACACTAGTTTAAGCATGTATATCTTGGCAGAACATTTGACCCTTGAAGTAACCAATGAAAAACGTTCCGTTATGTTTCTAGTACCCGTATTTTGTTTCATCAAATTACGTCCGTCTACCCCGTCCACGGTGGTCCTTCTTTGTACAGACACCCTTATCAAATTGATTGCCGACCGAGTTCGACTGTGAAAGAAACAGTTGGAAGCCTAACTTATAGTTATCAGTGGGCCAAATACTGGATGTTACACGAAACAAATCTGTGCTACCCAGTGTTTTCGAATATGTTTCCAGAACTTGTATCGAATCAATACAACCATTTCAATTACCGACGTAGCACGCGAGAGAAAAACTGTCAGTGTTCCGTGGGATTTTCTCGCCAGATTTTGGTTCATCTCTATCTATAGGTGTTATAATGCCCTCATTTGTTCCTGGATAGTAGCTAACATAGTAGAATGTAAATAACAAGCAGGCAAATAGATAAATTGTGCATTGATATCAAATTCTCTTATTCTCAAGATGTCTCAGTCGGGTTGGGTCTTCAAGCTCTTACCTATGAGGTACGCGGTCGACGGTCATGATCTTGTGCGAATGGCTCAGTCAATTTTAGAGTATCAAGCTTAGAGTAGCCCATTTGATTGTTCAGAGACACCAGGCGTTCCTCATAGTCTAGCTTTTATGTGCGCCCAGTGAGTTCAGTCACATGATGAGCGTGGATCCCGTGGTTTTGCATCAAGAAGGGCTACACAGTGGCTGTTGTTTAATTCAGTTAAATTCTCAGGGGTAAGGATTTTAAGTCCCCATCCGAATGTTCGCGGTACGAGTCCCGACAGGGACACACTGCTGACGAGTCCCAAACAGGACGAAACAGCTGTCTAGTGCTCTTTGTCGATTATCATAAGCATTTCCATTACATTTAAATGCAATTAATTAGTGGGGAATTAACGATCTCCAATTGAGTGAAACCCACATCCAAGATCGTCAATGGTGCCTAGTGCCTCTGAACAATCGAATGGGCTAATCCAAGCTTGATATTCTATCCTATTCCTATTGTCATGTTCGACGAAAACTCCAGTTCGTATCTCGGGTTCTAGTTGTTGCTTGTTTGTTTTTGGTTGTTTTGAACATTGTCTCGAAAGATTCTCCGCCTGCTACTCCCGCATATCTCGTTCCATTGACTTCATTTTTGTGTGGATCGACGGATTTTCTTCACCGTCTGTTATCTTCCTCCACAATAGTATTAATCTTTCAATTTTCTCTTTTTGGAAAGTGTAAATGTTGACTGATTGGAGTTTCGTTCCACACAATTTGTGGAATTCTCACGCAATCAAAAAATGCATGAAAGAAAACTCACTGCAGAAAAAGCTTTCAACCAGTAGAAACGCCGAAAATGGAGCCCTTTCCAAATGCGAAAAAGAAACAAATTATAATAATTCTGACATTCAGAAGTGACCCTTCGGTTAATTTGTACTGTATCAAACTCTAACATTAGACTTGAAGCGAATATGGTGTGTGATATAAGCCCGGGAATTTCACCATTTACCTTACCACTCTGAGGATCACAATGTTCTACATGCGTCTCATATTATAATGCTTACGAAGCTGCGGCGTAAAGGACTGAATGGGTGATCGACTCCTTGGCTGAGTTAATGCCACTAATCCAAACAAAATCATACCGAAAGAACGGCAGTGACTATGCTCAAAACACGCTATATAAAACCAAAACGAAAAACGATCTGAACAACTACCCGGTGGTCGAGTGGGTAGTATGCTTGTGTTCTACCCGTAAGGGCCCGGGGTCGATCTCCTGCTGGGTTAGTGGATTTTGCTCTACTGCATAATAGTATTGCTTGTTTGATAACAAAATCACTCAGGCCAAACCCAGCAGTCGGGACGATTGAAGCAGCACAGGGTGTGGGAAGTTTGAAAAAACTAAAGCAAGAATTATCGCNGGCCAGAAAGAAGCCGAATGCTCAACTAGTAGGAACGTGAAACTTACCTGTGGGTGATTTGGAGGAGGACAATAGACAAATCTTAGTGTAATCTACAACATATGTGTCTTCAGGTTTGACATTAGGATAATTTTATTTACCGAACTGACGAATGTAACACGTATCATTTTCATGGATATATGTATCCAATTTTAAAATAAATGGTATGTATAAGTAAAACGGAGTTTATGAAAAATTCAACTCAAGGATTCAAAGCAGGCGATCAGTGGATAGGTGGTTCGTACCCTTAATAAGATCATTTGAAAATGTTTCTCCAAATTACAGCTCATGATGGAGAACAACCGATTGAAACGTTTTTTGACAATAACCACGCGTACAGCGTGAACATCATCAGCTCGCTGTCAACACAAAGCTGTTCTGTGATTTAATCCGAGAGGAAAACAGTTTGTCTTCAAACTTCCTTTACCAAACTCCCATTTTAGGTAATTTATTTGATCACGATAACAAGGGATGGTCGAAAGCAAAGTAAATGATATATAGCACAGATTGCGGAATGGTAAGATCGTCAAAATAGCCACCAGAGAGTCCTGAGTTCGAACTCCGCCATCGCCGCCCACCTTCACATTGGTTGTATTCCTCCAGAGAACCTTTGCATGGGGGAGGCCCCCTTCCTGAAGGTTTATTGTACATTTCGATAATCAATGAACAAAAAATGTATTATAACATATATTTATTAATATTATTTGTCCATGACAGATTTTGACCAATGTCTATCCAGTCTCCTTATCTGTTAACGATCTCGACTTCGTTTTTAGCCATCGGTAACCGAACGATTTATCCCCACTAAGCATTTAATAAATAATTAACCCGATTCAGATATTTATGTATTTTTTGTCCGGATTTATTGTGCTACGTTACGGGTTCATAAGAAAACTGTGTAGTTACGATGCGTTCGGATTTGCATTTCATCAGTGAAGCTAATAAACCGAGATATAATAAAACAGGCCACTAACCGATATGTGGCTACTTTTTCTTAAACGGGCAAGCCAATCTTTTGGTGGTTGTAGCTTATCATAAGACTCTGATTAACATGGCGTCAACCGATTGCCGGTATTGAGTGAGTGGGTCGAAGATAGGCGTAGTCGTATTCCTAACTATGTGCCTGCAATATCATAACACAGTGATAGATGTGCGATCGTAGTATTTGTGCGCAAAACATCTTACGCACACGTACGACCATGTTGACCTTTGGCAAATCTGATCCGGTATTCAAATTTGACGGCCTATGTGCAGTTGAAAGTTGAAGTTACCATGACTTTTCCACTATTTGAGAATGATGATTTATCTGCGGATTTTGGCCTTATTCTAATGCCTCCCCCTCTCTCACCTGATTACTAGATACTCGATACGAAAATAATTGATGAACTCGAGTGCAGTTGTTGTAATCAATGCCTTGATCGTTTTGTGTGTGTGTGTGGGCGCGATTTTCAACAGGAAGAATCCGGTGCACCGTGTACGGGAGACGGCTGAACTCAGATATATGTAACGTGAACTGACGCTATCGAAATAGACTATTCACCTCTATTCACCTCAGTTGTGTATACAAATGCATTTTCCCTGTTTAAAACAATCTTCAAAAGGAAAACGAAACAAAATAAGTGCTGCTTTGACTCACGGGTGGTGGACCCGTGTTCTCTCATGGTTCTCATTGTATTGTTGTCTCTTGTATGGAAGAATGAACAATATGCGATTCCCAATCCCGTTTATCCGGTTCGTAATTTGCTGATTTCAAGCTTCGTTTTGTTTGAGAGTGCACAATAAACAAAACAGCTGAGATAACGCTTTTGAAAGGTTCGAGGTTCAGGCCAGACTGTAAAGCCAATAGATTGTGCGCTTATGACAGTCCGAACAGTCATACAAATTTGTCTTCCTTTAATGATCACAGACCAACGACGAAAGTTCACATAACCACAACCTGTGGGACTATTATTCAATTCATACTACTACGGCTAAACTTTACTTGATGTTTCTATCCCGTAAAAGAAGTAAACGGGATTTGGATATGGAACTTCTTGTCTTCTTTGACAAATAGAAATCGTTAGTTTATAAAAGAGAATCTATATGGTAGAGTTCATCGTATATAGAGCAAATGGAGTGTGAACTGAAAAGTGAGGAAGCGATGAATAACTGTTTGGACCTAGTTGGCTATGATCGGCAGTACAAATCCGTCGACTTCGTTGGGGATCGAACCAGGGACCTCATAGGTAGAACGGAAGCATACTCCCCACCCGAACACCAGGCAACTGAACAAACCGCATCTTATTGTGTTGGACAAGAAATACACCTTCGATTTCACACGAATTTACTTACAGTATACTTTTTTTGGGTTCTTAGTGTACACTTCCCTATCACATACGTTGGACACCAAATATCTATCTGAATATTTGATCAATCTCATCAATTAAACTACCCACATGCGATCGGAATGCACGAGATCGAAGTGCCTTTGGAGTCACCCCACTGATTCATTCATCAGTTTTTGCGGTTTTGCAGTTTTCGATATTACACTTCTGCGATGATGCACATTCGGTATTCTAGTAGACCATAATATACGGTAGAATTCATAGAGCAGTTTATCCAGAGAATATGCTTTCCTCGTTCTGGAAGTGAAAAACTGATTTCTTGTCTAGCAACAGCAACAGCATCATAGCTAGAATAGATCACCCAACATTTTTATTTTCCTCAATCCAGTCATGGTTTTGTTAATGAAAATTGACTCGCTCTTCCTATGAGACTGAATAGCGCCTAATGCAGCCAGAGGACTCTCACCCACTTATGCTAGGACGATACATTTACCTGTATTCCGTCGAACCCTCAAATTCGTTGCTAAAACGTTGCTTTAATGTTTTGCACGGTACCACACCACTGTTATTCAGGCCAGTGATACCACGGATTCGCAACATCCATTAAAAACGCAGTCTGCTATCCGATGACACCTCACGCACTGACCATCGGGCGTTCAGACCACACTGGTTCGTCCCACACCTGTTCCACATCTAAACGGTGCAAATACATTATTCGGAAAGCTTGCGTGTCAAGGCGGATTGGGAGAGAATGAAAACTGCTGAAAGATAAGTTGAATAACAGTTTCTTATATCGATGAGTGATCGGATTGGTTTTCAGGAAATCGGGTGCGATTGATTATTTGAACTCAGTACTTCCATTACCTATCTGTTCAAGCCATAGACTAGTTTCTAAACGGTTTAGAATTTGATGTTCCTCACTGTGCCCTCCCCCACTAAGCAATCATGGAAAAGCACTCGTTAAGACCACCCACTTAACTTCAAATGAGCCAAAACATGAACTCCAAAATATCGGGTCATCTTGAATTTCATCAGTTGACCCTTTGTTTCATTTTGTGCAGCCCTTTTCTCGTGTGTTAACTTCTGAGGCATCTCACCCATACGAACTCCGGCTTCCTATTCTAATTCAATCAAGGTCGAATTCAAAGTCGCTTTCCAAGTGAAACAAGCGGTGCGTGAATTCATTTTTGAACGTAACTTGATCATCTCAGCACCAATTTCGCACCTGTGAACCGCCAACAGAACTGATATCCCGGAGCTAAAAATGGCTGTATTGTTCATCGAACCTCGTTTGCAATAATACCTGGGTAAATTTATTTGTACCGCAGCAAGAACTGCGAAACTTGTGGTGTGCTTTCAGGGAGATTTTATAGATTCATTCATATATTACTTATTGTGGAAATGGCTGTACTCAGTATGATTTGTCTGCGATGATCCCAAGTGGAGATATAATCCTCGACCAATTTTTTCGGGTGCCAATGTTGATGCCTTTAGATCACCTATTGGCATGAATCCTTTTATATAGTACACATTTCCTCTTTTCATAAACAGCTGAATGGACATTGAGAAATAAAAAAGGGTTATTAACACTATAACATTCACAAAAATACTTGTTCGCTTTCAGCTCAGTCGAGTTTCAGTTTCATTGATTCCCCAAATACTAGTTTAACTTGACTAAGCCTGAATACAACTGATCGGAAGTTTCCTCTTTTCTGTTTTTCAACTCCATGGAAACCAGTATTCTCGTGTGCTTCTGCCGATTACCAAATGCGGAACGCTGAGGTCCGCTAATTCATTGCGTCAGTAGTGAAAATGTCGCATTGTTTCATTTGATCTCCTCAACCGATGACAGAACAAGCTGGCATATCGGAAATTTGGCACATTGGGCTGATCAAACACAGCTCACAGACATGAACATGTTTACCGAAAGGCAGGAGTCAAAGATCGGCTCTTTGGTTAGTGAGTTCATTGTCTTACCAACTTTTGAGCGCATAAAATCGAACAGGCAACGCTACCCTGATTGACAAACGTTTGACAACATGGTTAGGCAACAGTTGATTGAAAAACGAGGGAGGGTCACCTGTGTGTCTTGTTGTCATGGGCTGTTTCTCAGCAGATAAACTCGAGAGTTTAACCGAAATGTTGATATATCGCGACACTTTCATTCTGTCGGTATCGATGCGATTATGAAATAGTCGGTTCAAGTCGGATTGGTCAATCACCAAGGCTTAATAGAACTGCCTCCACTCACGTCAGGGCGAAGGATTGTTTTACTTGAACTGAAGCGATTCATCGTAGTAATCTATTTAAGATTTTCATATAACTGAAACGGGCATCTTTTTAGATCCAACCATCACAATCAACAGAACACTGTGCAATATACCAGCTCTACTGCCGTCACCGTAATATATATATATACATAGTCGTAATAAGTGTATGATTTAGTTCCATATGAACCACTTCCTACTCCAAGAAATAATCGTAATTAGGTTTTACACCAAAACCCAACGTATCGGTACTTAAATATCGCGTTGCTTATGACAGGTATGCGGTAGTATCTAAGAGCTTAATGACGCTTGTGTGCAATGTATTCATGCTCGATGTACGCAATCCAACTCTATTCAACCACGCGCTCTGCACTTGTGCATATGGCCAAATTCACATTCTATTAATCGATCGGTAGCGTGATTGAAACCTGTTCTACCTACTGCGCAACCCCAAATCGAGAGTCGGAATCTGACTGACCTCAAATATTTTACTAACAGAAATTCCAGTCAATTTGCATACTGTACCGATCATCCTACATCAACATCATCAAAGGCCACAACATACACATCACCTAGATATCATCGCGAGGGATACGGATAACATTTTTATTCTTTTTAAAAATACATATTGGTGTTATTTTTTGATTGAGTGAACTGCATACCACAGCCATTAGGATATTATATTCATATTATTCTATTCTTAAAACACTGCAGGTGAGCATTTTCGCCAAATCACTTAATCCCCCCATTGTTTGTTGTATGGTAGCCATTTGATTAGCCGCTTCCCACTTCCTGACAATTGAATTTTTGTATATTCAATAAAAAGAAGTAAAAATGAAGAAAGAAAATATATAAGCCCACTTTCTCCTTACGGGAACTGTATGCTGTCTGCACGGTACACTTGTGCATCACTTTGCAAACAACATTTTCGAGCCGATAAGACGATCATAGAAATGTTTGTACCAAAGGATATAATAAGACAATATGGGGTTTCATTTATGATATTGTTTATACACCTCGAAAAGTGAATGACTTTTCAGTAGCTCTTTCGTCCGTATTGGAACTAAGCAGCAAAGCATTCTCTCTCCCCCCCCCCCGCACCCGCTATGTGAACTCAAATCGCGAACCGTCGAGTCGAGTGTCAATACGTTTACTCTGAATCTAAACAGTTGATTGCCAACATTCTGTGACTAATAACGATTTTACGCAGACATTTATGTTTGGTGGGAAAGTGGCTATCGTTAAATCAGACCATGGGCTTGGAACCTGATGAGTTGTGGTGTGCGGTTCAAGGCTATGATGCAGCGTTTCCGCATTCATCTATAAGCGTCCTCAAAATGCGGTCGTCATTTAAATTGATGGTGCTGTCCATGACCTAAATGAGAAGACCTCGCATTGCGACTTTCACCGAACTAGGCCAGTTAAGGAGCCCTCTATCGGATAGAAGATAATCGACTTCCTTCCATCGAATTGAGTATGGTGTTTCCGGCAACTTGTTGATTGCAAAAATTGTTTGCCCGGTTGTATAACACTTCCTCAGATTTCATGTTCCACTCGTGAATTTGATGTGTTATGCGTCCGGCTCAACAATTTTGCAACAGTTTAATAACTCTGCTGTAATGCATGTTGGACTAATCATATTTAGGCATTATTTTCATTCGCGTCCAGCTTACAGTCACTTGTGAGTAGTTGTGTGACATAATTCATATTGATACAGACTGACCATACTTTGAACTGCTTCTTCACGGTAGATGCGCACTACTGATGAACACTAAAGAAGAGTGAATTTCGCATCCGCGGCTTACCGAGTGTGTGTGTTTGATTTGATTAACTGATAGTTGTAATTGAAGTTTGAAAGATGGTCAGTCCATGCCACCATTTCAATTGTTCGAAAATGCACTGCTTCCACAGCAAGATGGAATTGATATGGGATTGATCGGAGGCGCTCATCTATGAGGGTGATTGATAATGGACCATTTTAGTCCAAGAAAAATTTAATCGTCGATTTCGGGGAAGTAGTGTGCAACCAGGTGGAGGTTGCTGAAGGATACTAGACAGTGATCAAGTTACACGTCGAGGGTAACAGTCAAACCTTCGACCTGCGAAAAAATGTGATCATAAGTGTTGCTACATGACCACATGATAAACTCCAAAGTATGGAATATATTTGACCCTTTTGGTAATCGGTCAACCTGTTTCTCTTCACAAAGACGCTTCCTCATTACTCTTTGGAGTATCAACGTGTTTCGGGTTATTCAGCATATAGGTCATTATTAAATTTTTAAACAATGCTTTTTACTCTGCTTATAGTCACACATCCCGTGTCCACAGTTATGCCTTGTTGTTTACTGGAGGAACATGTTCTTCAGATGATAATTTTGTTTATATTTAGCCAGTTTCAGAAATTTTGCAAATGTAATTACTAGATATATCACTATTCACTGGTTGCGTGCTACCAGTACAAAGCACCCAGTTAGAAAGCTGCTGCATTGAATAAACACTGCAACTGAACTATAAGAAGGTGAAGGACATAGACACAATCGGACGTGTGATATTCTGCATCTTGAATCAATCGAACTTTAGCAACTTAGACTCAATAAACAGTACTTTTGATTCATTTTTCAATATTCCTTCAACGTGTATGGTTCACAATTCCTTTGGAGGCATTGTTGTTTGAAACGCAGAGGTTACCCATATATATCATCGTTTATTACCGTTTGTGTGCAGTCGGTGTGTTGCGCACCTCTGTAATACACTGGGGGGGGATCGAACTACTAGCTCGTTTTTACCACGGCACATGGGCAGCGCATAGGTTACCTGAGATCCGAAATCAGGCATTTTTGGCTGTGCCTCCGAACTTGAGCTTGATTTAGCCATGTGAATTCTAAGATTGACTGACATAATTCAAGTTTACTCTGACATTGATCGGATAAATAAGGCAATTTTCTGAAGAGCGATGCCATAAAACAGTTAAGGTATGTGCAACCTGAACAGTAAATTTTATCAAAAATCGGGCTCGATCCGATCTGATCACCAATACATTTCTCAATGTTGCCGGTTTTCAGTTCAGATTTCAGTGGGATCGAATAAACGGTGTGATTAAGTGAAACTTTGGGTGTACAAATTGTTTATTTCAACATTCCTGTGCTGAATGCATTACCGTTGTGTATGGTAACCATGACAATCGTGTGAGAACTCATATGTATTTCGATTGAATGCCTAATGGTTTCCAGCCCACTATATAGTGTTAATCTCTCAACGAGGGCTTGTTCACCTGACCTTGACCCGTAGATGAAATGAAATTTACTTTGAAGATCACGGAATTTTTGATTGACATATGCATGTTAAATGAAACTAGAAGGACTTGCCCAATGTCGGACGATTGCAACCTAGCTTATAATTTATAGTTCACCTTTTGTTCTACAATGGACTTTGGCCAACAACTCCTGCTGTTTAAAGCACAGTATTAAACAGAATTCCGGAACACTAAATAAGGGTCTAAGAAGTGTGATAAACTAACAAAATTGAGTAAGTGTTTCTGCCTCAGCGATCCATCATCCTTGCAAAGAACACAATATGTTTTTGAGCAACTCCATGGTCTTGGAAATGGTTTCTCCTGCGAACACGGTGTGCGTATGCGCTTGAGCACCAGAGCTTTATTCAAGCGATTTAGAAACTTACGTTTAACCTTAGTTTGAACCCAAATTTTAGACGTCGGTTGTGTTTACAGCAGTGAAACTGAGAATGCGACTTTGGTTCTTCGAGAGTCTGCCTAATTAGGGAGTACAAGAGCTCCTCATATACTTGTATTTGCCGGTTGAATGAGCATAAAGTAGACGCATCAGTCACACACATAAACACTCAGATATCAACACAAATCCGTACTGACTGGTGCACGTTTATGCGCAGGTGATCTTATATGTTAAGGCACACCTTCACCGTTTTTCTTCCTTGCATAGTCGTTGTGCATGGATGTTTCAAGATGGTTTGAAAATCGAAAGAGAAATCCGGAGATTCAATATTTGTCTGTCATAAATTTAACTCGGTCTTACAATAAAAGCGAATCATGATGTGAACTTAGGTCTTCTTCAAATTCAACACTGTGCACGGCTAATCAAAACTCATAACACAGGGTCTGAATATCCCAAATGTAAAACAACCCACCACCACCCGTTGTTCCGCTCATCACAAATAAGAAACCTTTCACAAACAAGCACTACGTGGTGGGGTGTAAGAGAGAAAACGGCTTTCTGTAAACGACATTTTGCAATTGATTACTGCAATGCTCGTCAATAGCCAATTTAAATCATATCCCTCGTTATGGACATGCAGGCTTTTTGCATGAATCTGGCTCCACAAATAGAGACACATTTCTAAGTGTAAGATTTACCGCGCAATCATTAAGATATGTAATTCATGCTTGATTAACGAAGGACTCATCCACATCTTATTGCGTCCGCATATGCGTAAAAACGAGTTAAGCTAATTTAATACGAGAACAGCCGCAAACTGGAACTAGTCATTTTGATTTATTTTCTGATAAATCAATTGCATTCAGCCATATCTAATATGTTAAATAAGTGTTTCGCTTTTCACTTATTTTATTGGGATTTAGATAATATATGATATTGGTTTCGTTCACTTCACTTCGTCAATTCTTGTTGGCACTGAATCCATCAGGTGATCATTGTATTTCCTGATGGTATTTTTTAGCTTTTCATGGAGATCGCTCTGCATGTTTCGACAGTCACTTTACGTCACCAAAGTTTTCTTTGAAACGACAAACGTTCGCAGTTACGTTTCAATTTGTTTTTTGGGAGGTAATGAAAGCAGATATATTCTGTAAAAGAATAAAGCAAATTTTGTTTATGTTTGTTGGTGAAACTTTCGGCCAGGTTTGAGAAACATGTCACTGGTATTTTTGCCATAACCATCCGCTAATTTTTACATATACTCCGACTAACGAAAACATTGTTATATGCTCGTTTGAACCTGACAACGCAAGAACAGATAGAAAATAAGGAAATCACAACAGTTTATGAACCACAAGCCATCCGAATAAAATAAATAGATGTTCTATCAAAAGAGGATGCATATGAAGCCATCACCAATACTTACATCTTACGAAGCTTTTTAGGTTCATAGCATTTTTCTTCTTCCTTTCCTGTAGGTCTGCCGTCAACCCCCGACAAAGGTTGATATTTTGCCAGTGATCCCTGGCTATCCCACCCACTCACTCACCCAACCCCGTCGTCTCGTATCACCGCACTCCTTCCGTTGTGGTGCCCGTCCTTCATTTAGCCTTGTATCGTCTCGAGCCACCAAGAACACTAGCTGCAGACATTCTGTTGCACGTTCGTGCTGACTGCACTGCGCTGCACGAGCCCGGAATATGTTTGTATTACACTCAAAATCGGTGTAAAAAGAAATTAATGATATTTCCAAAACAATGGAATGTCTGATCAGTCACTTCAAGTTACTTCATGCAGTTTGCATGGCTGAACGATATATTTATTTCTCGATTACGCGGAGCTCGTAGTGATAACAACTTTTGGGGAAAAAACAGAAAATCACGAGAACTATTTGGAATATTTAACATCGGGTGGATAAATATTAACACAAGTGCTTTCTTTTATTTTTTGTTTTCATATTTACTTTGTTTTGTTGAGTATACAATGATACAATTCTCAGGAGGGGGAAGCTACCATTCAAAGGTCTCAAAAGCAGCCTCTGTATGGGTGTCTCGGGTTAAGACTGCTCACCATTGCCTACACCTCACGAAACGCTCCTATATGACCAAGCGTCTCAAATAGCCTCTGCTGAGGAAGCTCTACTTACTGCCTTCCGTGGCGGAGGTGTTTTCCCACCAAAGTAATAGAACAAAATGGCCAACATCGAGGTATATAACCTGGTTGGTGAATCGTTGGCAGTTCAAATAGGTAAGTTGTCTCAAGATCCTGATTTCAAACCGACCGATAAGAGGTGTACAGAACACACACACTTTCCTGATTGTGGCACTGCTCACAGGCTCGATTGAGCATCGAGGTGCATTAGGCACATTGGATGTTTGACCCCGTCCGAAGGATGCATGATCCAATGAACTGAACACCTAACCCCAATGGGCCACGGACCCTGATCTCCGTCCTGTTGTTTTGCAGGTCTGGCGCTTTAGCCAAAGACTTTGGGTATCCCCCTCCGTCGTTCAGGGCAACCGGGAAGTAACATGCTCACACAACATATGAACACATAATACAGATTTCTTCTTCACATGCTGTGACACATTTACCACTTCTGTGTAATTTTTTACGTGTTAAAATTAAAAAATATAACTGATAATACTTTTGAACGAACTTCGATAATGACTCTATAGCTCAATATAGGCTAAAGAATTTGTAATTGCTTTAGGAAAAAGAAACTTCTAACTTATCATACAGCGTATACAGTATGTTACGTTAAGAGTATCCCATATAATCCTAACTTGGAAATGTTATTTTGAATTCAAATATTGGAAGCATAGTTCTCCGTAATGAATTTGAATAGTGAAGCAAAAACCACAGGTTTGCATAGTGTATCCTGAATCATTACGCAACCTCTGTACAAGTGCATATTGCTGTTTAAGTGATCATTAATATATGTTCTGTAAATAACAAAACATGAGCGGGGAAAGAGTGCGGTCAAAATTACTCACCAAACACATTTGTTACCAAGGTAGCGTCAGAGTGCTAAGCCATTCATACTGGTTACATGGTTTGGGATGGTAATTTTGAATGGCTAGTGCCTCTGCGTAATTCAGACCTTGGTGTTGTTTGTGTTGTAGGGCATTCTGAACGCGTCACGCAGCATGACACAATGTTTCATTTCGACTAGGTCTTATTTGATCGAAGAAATGAGTTTCCTACGGGTCATCGGTCAGACTTCCGAAGTTCCCACCCATTGTTTTCTGATGCCAGACCGGAATCTGCTCGGTTGCTCAGCAACGCAGTTGACTCTCCGTTCTGCTGATGTACATGGCCGAGCATCCACACTTGAACTGACAGATACAATTAGATTTGGTATGTGTTTGGATGCAGCACGTTTACAGATGCAGCGAAGTGATCCCGGATACATTGTGCAAACCTGTGTTTTTGGCTTCTCTAATCAGATTCAGATATGTTGATTGGAATTCCTTTGTGAATATTGAATTAAATTGTTTACCAAAGACAAACCGAATTCATTGCGATCAAACTTCTTAGAAGTTCTCTGTTATTATTAATTTCGCTGTGGGTGTCTAATTTTCAACCACACTGTACAGGAAGAATTCGTGATAGAATCCAAAGAACTAGCATTTGATATCAAGTGAGTGATGGAGGATTTGATTTGATTTCGAAGGTTATTCGTCGTGTATATAGCATTTGGTCAATCTCGATATATAGCAGGGATATGGTCACTTTGTGCAAACTTCTATTTTACCTACTGTCTATTTGTAAGTAGTCATACCCAATATTCTCAGTAATTCGGACGAATCACCATGAGGTAATTTCTTGGACTAAATATCAGCGATCAGCAGTTCATGTGCAAATCCCATGGATTGATAATGGCTACATATCGAATTTTTTTGAATGCATGTGTAGAAACATGATCATGAGATCAATGGTTTTAATTGTTTTATCAATTATGCAACTGGTTTTCAAAAAGCCTTACGTCTCTTCATGAATAAAATGTTTCGACCCATTTTATTCGTGTTCATTTATCATTTCGATGATTTTACTATCCCGACATTATGTATTTATTTCAATTTTTTCCTATCGAACATACGATGCCATTCTTCAAACGAGGCTTGACACAATCTCAGATGGATATACTAACCTGAACATCAAGCAGCTTCCAACTAGTTTAGATCAACAAAAAAGACTGCTTCTTGACGGAAAATGTTCCACAATTCACATTCGAATAAAAGGAACCAAGTTTACTTACACCCAGGGCATTCGTCCCCTACTCTTGACAGATTTCCGGTTGACTGAATCGATCCATCAAGGTAGGCATTTAGGTAGGGTCAAGTGAAGCGTAAATGTTAGCCCCCAGTCTCGACATGACAGCTTGTCCATCTTGCTGATCCCATTGCATTCGTAACAGGACTGTGGTCGGGACAGAAATCCGACCATGTTGGTGCTTCTCATATTTCGCTGATATTTTCTGGTTCTAAAATTTCATTTACAGATAACAAGAGCTGTGACCTCCCAAAGCGAAATCTGTCAACGGAAATATGTCGCAGTACATTACCGCAGAACATACCCGAAAAGTTTTTTTAAAACTAGTGTAAAGCTCTGGTTTCATGGTTGATTCCAGACAGAAAAGTGCACTTCCAGGGGAACAGTTTAAAGGAGAATGTTCGTCGCTCTGAATGAATTTTCAAAACAGAACAATTCCCATAACGAGGCGATCAGCATTCCTGACTTTAACTTATAATCCAAATTATATAAATGATGCCTAAGAAAATCGTGATTTTCTGTTTCCTTTGTACTGTGCAGATTTAGACTCGCTTTTTGGAAAATCATTGTAAGTTTATTCCAATTGATTTTGTGCTAATGAATAAAATTGTACCTGTATCTTTTCACTAATTCTCGTTTACTGATTGATCAATCAAGTGGCTCCAGGGCACTTAGTGATTTATCTCTACGTAACGAGGAATTTTACCACAAATTGTTCCACTTTGTCAGAACCCTCCCTCTCTCTCATTCACTCAATCTCCACGACTGTCTCCAATTCAATATTTCTCCGGTGTCATCAAACAATACATTATTCTCAGATCCGTTTCTCCGCCTGCTCATTGATCGCTAAACTCCTTCCATGCGATCCACTGATTGAAATAAATTGCCCAGTTAAATTCGGTTACTGAGATGAGACAATTGAAATAAATTGAACCATGTCATTAACAAAGGGTGGACACATTCCGAGAGAAAGATTTGATTCGGTCTATTGAATTCTGTGGAATAAAAAGCATAACCTATTTGCATATTGTCCATTTAGTTAACAAGCAGTTTCAATATACGTACGCACAAGAAACACCTTACAGCCATCTCTAAAGCGAATAACTATTGTGTTACACAAGCGGTAGAGTTTCTGTGCAAAACAAATTGTCTATAGGGTCGCGATGCACACCCAGCTTAGCATACAGTAAATCTACGTGCATGTGCCACTGAAAGCACCAATATGGCCTTACTAGGCGATACTTCGAACTTTTGTTTCCAACCCTCCCACAGAATTTCTCCAGGTCTCTTCTATTACTCTGTTTCAACGGTGAAAACGTTGTTCTGTTTTATTTCAATCTCGGTGTGTATATATCCAAAGGGTGCATTGCGCAAACAGTGACCGATCTAAATAGTTGCTCTGCCTATTTACCATGCTTTGAACAGGAGTGACTATATACACACAGACACACAATCCCTTGCTAGTCTGCATCCAAATAGTGGAACAATCACCGGACTGGCTCGTCAACTTCATTCACTTCAAGATGTGATCTTCCTTCGTGGTATGTATCTGCTAGTCAGTCGAGTCTAAATACCCACCCGTCAAAATGGCTTGTCAACTAGTTAGTTCAAGCCAATCCTCGTTGTTCTCATCGGTCTCATGGTACCATAAACACACAAAAAATATGGCTTGTATACTCGTTCACGTTGTCGGAGCGTGTGTGTTTATGTGTGCGTGCGTCCGTGCGTATCTTGAGGGCACAAGATTTCCCAGACCAGGTCAGCAACGAACTTCTGTCACACATTAGGCTGTTTTAATTCAATTAGCTTTGTGAAAAATTTTCCGGCAATTTCATCCTATCCCAAATCCAACCACAGTCCAGGTAAAACGGCTGAAATCCATGTATCCAACCAAGGCACATTTACTAATGTGCTCCCCCCCCCCCNCCCTCGGGGCCCCTTCACCGCACCAGCAAACACACCCACACGCATGGGACTGTAGTTTCACAAACAATGTACAATTGGCAGCGGTGACCATTTCCGTACTTACTGTGACCGTGCCTGACATTCTGGTTGCAATCAGAATTTTGACGGAGATATTGACAATTCGTAGACTGTTCGGTTACCGGTCTTATCGATCGATCCAAAATGACAAGCCGTTTCACTTAACTCCAATCAGACTTATTTACCTGCTGTTAAATTAACGGTTTCTTTAACTGAATGGAACTGAATCAAGAAGAGCGCATGAGGCAGCACGAGACAGAATAGTGAATTCTTAAAGTATAATTTGAGGGGAAAATGAAAATCTCATTGCAGTGCAGTTTTTACAATCAACAAGCATGCATTTTTTACGTCGGTTCTAATTTCTGTCTTATGACTTCCCGTTTGGTTGGAGTAATGAAAGGGAGGATTGAAACGTTCAAAACAGTTTCTGAGTGAAAAGAAAGAAATCACGAATACCAAGGATACAAGAACATTCAATGGATGCACAAGCGCCACTGCTTACGACAGCTATTATACTCAGTGTCTCTAACCATCGATTCCACGGAACCTAGGTTTCCACATTCAGGAAACCTAAAGCGACCTTTGTGAGCAAATTTCCTCGCCAGGGTCCTCATGCCCTCATTTAAAGTCTTATTTTGACTTTTTCGACTCATCACCTAACTTGGCAAATCTGACTGTCCGTTGTAATTTTCCTTAGTCAACAGCTTTTATTAGAGCTTAATGCTATATAACGTGTCGAGAACATTATCAAAAGATGTGTTAAAGTGCGTGGTTGAGATATCTCACTGTCTAACCAGGAGGTCGTATGGATGGATAGGATGAAGGTCGTTTTTCATCGGTTCCTCATTGTTTTACATTCAGAATTTTAGTAAATAGTAGTAAGCTGGTCGGCAGAACCTATCTGACAGCTGCTTACAAGTCACTACAATCTAACTAGGAAATTATATGTCCTTGTTGTACACCACAGATTTTCTCAGTCCAGAGCATGCACAATGAATCTAATTTAATTTTCGGGTACATTTTGTTGCTTTTAAACGAGAAAACTAGGGAGCATGTCGCAGCTGTTGCACCACCACCATCCCTTTACCTTTGACTCCATTCGGGATCTTTCACAGTTAGAATGCGGTCCCTCAGACAACCAGGCAGACGATCAGACTGCTTCACTGTGTATGCAAGTGCTACCTATCACTAAACCAATTTTTACAGCTCTATCGTGAGTTAGAACCCTTATTCGTCTCAGCTGCGCTCTCTAGAAGATACGAATTGGTTGGTTGTCTGGCTGCCACTTTCGTTCATCGTCCTGTGATTTAAAGACCTTATTGAAGAAAAGCGATTAGAAATGCAAACCAAATCAGGACCTCAATCACGTCCTAATGACGAAATATGACGTGGCATATTGCACGTGAAAAGGGTCATGGAAACGTTTCAGAATTGACCCTTCCTGAGCCTCCTCTCTGTATGTGCCGCCATAGAACTTGACTGACATTATTGTTCTTTTCCATTTAGCTTATTGAACCAATAACCTTTGTGTCCACCTCATATTTAAACACGCATAACTGAGAATACCAAAAGTTACGAAAACAAACTTGTTCGCTATATTGTTTATTTTTAAGTGTATCAGGCTTCTATATGCAAGGAAAATATTTTTGATGGTCGACAAAAGGCACTGGACAGCTGGTTCGCCCTTTTTGGGTAACGTCAGCAATGCGCACATTCGTATTTCTCTGGGGGCTGGAATCTCGACCTTAAGGTTGAAAATCGAAACTCTGACTTACAAATCCGACAGTCATCACCCTGTTTGAATAACTCAATCAATTTGTAGAATAATTTTGGGATTGACAAGCTTCCGATGAGCGAAACCCACACTCGTGACCATGAACAGTGGATGTTGTGTGCAAACAGTCGAATGGCATCATCCTAACGTGAGTCTCCAAAGGTCTCTAAAGGCGTTAAAATAGTTTCGAACATTCCAATAAACAGTGAACAATAAACGCTATTGAATCAATTTTAGCTATTTGCCATTTTCTGCAAGTGTTTAGTGTAGTCGAGTTGTTCGGCTTATATGAGATTACAACCCAGAACTCTAGACAGTACATTCATTTTAACGATATAAATTTACAGGTAATCCATGGGAAAATTATTTTTCCAGTTTCCGATGTGTACGGTTGATTGGTGAAAAGCTAGTTTTCTCAATGACATTTCACTGCGGGTGTGTGTGTGTGTATGTATGTGTATTTACTTGCTTGTGTTTTTGCAGGTTTGCTGCCGGGAGGGAGTAGCGGGATTGATGAGGGGTCAAAGAGACAAACATTACCGACTTCGCGGTGATGACTGCTTGTGGTGATGGTGGCGGTCTTGGCGGCGCAACAGGAGGGTTGACGGGAGGCTAAAAGCAATCACTGTAACGGGGCGGATCTGACAAGTTTAACCAGTCTACACTTGTCAGAATGGCTTATCATGATGCCGGTCGAAACTCGGAGTCAATTTCAATAATATTCATTGTTTTTTTAAGTCCCCAGTTTGTGCACCACAAAACTGCCCGCCTCACTCTGGTTCACTCTCATCAATGTATCTGTGTGCCTGCGTCTACTTACCGATATCGACGTATAGGCGCGAAGCAGAATAGAATAGGATCGGAACGAGATGGGACAGGACAGAATATGACCAAATAGGCTGGACTTTGTTCCGCCTAAATTAAATCGCATCGCAAATGCCTATCTTGTTACCGCTTCTGTTATTCACGATACCACCTACGTCATGATGAACAACATTCGGACTAGTCAGAAATAGAAGGATTACTGTAGAGTTTTACCTGAGTTAGAATAGGTTGAAATTGGACTGGTAAATGACAGTAATATAAATATACATATTCTTTCTTTCATTTTTCATTTTTATTTCATTTTATTATTTATTTATTTATTTCATTACTGAACACATAAGGGTTCAATTTTCAGGAAGGAAAGAGCTTCCAATGAAAGAAATACTGTAAAACTATTGGGAGAATCTGGTGGTGGTGGAATTCGAACCCATGTCCTCCCGGGTGATAATTTGATGGCGTTACCACCGGGTCATCACAAAAATTCGTTTGAAGAAAGGGCAACTTCACATTACATATTATTTCGGATCGCTTTTTCTTGAGACCCGGGAGAATCCCAGCGTCCACGTGATCCTTTGTTCGTTCCTCCAATCTTTGAGATTACTCGGGGTATAGGATGCGATTCGATTGAAATAGGGAATGGAGCTAAGATTATATGCAAATTGTTTTGGGGTACGCAGTATCAGTTCATTCCTCCTCCTCTGCGTCCAGTATGCGACACTGAATCTTGCTGGTCTAATGAGAACCCCAAAAATGGGGTGTGTGAAATGTTCCAATCGGCTTCAAAAAATCGATTTCCTTCAGCTGGGGGTGAAATCAATGCAAATTTCCTACAATAATTCAACCACTCATGGTGAAATTCACGATTCCGTTCAGACAGTTGCCTGACTTTGTGGCCTATGAACGCTTTCCCAAAGAGGCAGGCTGTTGAGAGTACACGGAATGAGATGTAAGCGTCAGGCTTGTGTTTCACATCAGTAGCCAAATAATGGTTTAGATGTGAATGCGACATCGAGTTTTGCAGCGTATAAAGCTTTACGCACAGCATCGGATAGTCTCCTTTGTATTACCTCTGCTAGTATATCCCATGGGAAGGAAGGGCAAGGTGGTGTAGATAGGCTGCTTTCTAATCTCATTGTTCTTTGCAAAAGTCCCACTGCGCTGAATCATTTTGGTAACTCTGGCCGTTGCGGATGCCTATATCATAAGAAGAGGGTTTAGCAGAAACGATACTCCTTTCTAATCTGGATGTATTGGTCGTTCCACATTGTCTGACTATACAGTGGATGCTGCACTAAGTTATTTTGTCGTTTCTTTTCATCTCTTACGTGAAGCTAACATTTTCTGAGTCAAAATGCTGACAGATCATCACCAGTCTCCTTTGAGATTGTATGCCTGACAAGCTTCAAGTGAATTAGTTTCATCGGATGATTAACTCAGCATTATAGGTTCTATGCTACCTACCAAAACGGGGTCGCTCGAACATGCTGTTGCTATCCGGTTACAAATACGGGACGTTTATGGGTTCATTCAATTGAGAGTTTGGCCTCGGACATTACCCATATGAGTTAACAGGATGTCTGATTTGTGCGTAGTTAATTACGCGCAGCAGAAAATTCTTCCATCGATCCATAGTGATCAGTATCAGTCATGGTTGATTGTTGACCGCTGTCGTTCTTCTGTCCTAGTACTATTTGTGTTCATGTGTGTTGAGTCAGCGGAACTAGTGAGTGAATGAGTGAGTGAGTGGGTGGGCGG